>JARJLF010000357.1:0-220051 GCA_029378395.1 Mycena leptocephala | reverse complement strand
ATGTGGAGAGGAATTGGGCTAAGAAGGCCCAGAAGACGACGTATGGTAACAGTGTGCGACGCGGAGTAGGCAGAGATTGGCACCCGATGTTAGCGAAGATGGCGTAGCGGTGGCCTTGGCGATGAGTTCTACGTGAAGGGGCTTGGATATATGGAGAGGAGGAAGCCAGGTAACGCACCGAGGGGCATCCGCAGGAATAGAATCTCAAGAATAATTCAGTATCGAGTAAACCGGTGGATAAAGAGCGACGCCGAAGGATTACGACAATGAGTCTCGATACTGCAGTTCACTCGTAAGTACGTATGACACAACAAAAGGACAAATAATACGCACTGATGTCACACCCAACCTGCGAGACGTCGCGTCCACGCCTGGAATGGAGGTGGAAACCGAGGCAAACGACAAGTGGCACAGTCTCTACCATGACGCGCGGATTTTCGGACCATTAAGCAGGAGGGAGCGGTCATGCCAGATGAGAGGAGGCCACTGTAACAATAACCGATCGCAGAGACGCAGCTGAATGCAGAGAGTCGTCCATCGGTGATGTCGAATTTGAAGAAAGCGGAAGACAGCGATCAGCGGCTGTGCATACACCGCCACAGCGTCGTCATCCTGCTTACGTCCCCCATCTCGCTGCAATTCTCTCGCAGTGAATCTGGTCCGTATTCTTGCTGCAGGTTTAGCATCACTTGCGGAGTGGATATTCGGAACGCTAGCCTCTCCCTGAATGCTCGGACTTTGAAACAGGTCAGTGGAAGCCGAGTGGGAGCTGTGAACTACTGTAGTATTTCGTTCAAATCGACACTGGGTGTGACGCGTGACCCAAAAAACCAATTCGACATTTCGACAACAGCCAAAATTTGGCGTGACATCAGCGAAATTTGCGACATCGAATCGAAAGATTTGGCTTTTTTGGGTCTTACAGGTGATTTTGAGCCCTGTGTGACGCTCGGGAGGGTTCGACAAACGGCCGCGTGACACGTGACCCTTGCCAAATTTCGATATCGACAGGGGGTGCGTGACGCGTGACTGTCGATTTGAACGAAATACTACAGTACATTGATGTTTTCTACCGTTGGGGTCGGACTTGTTGTCCTCCAGTGCCGGATAGTTCTTCTTTGCGTTGCTTTTTTTGCTCTGATGATCTTGCCCCGGACGCTGCGGCATTCTGAATCATCTGAGGGTCCCAACAATGATCTATTCATCCTGGGCTCTCCTCGGTTCTACCATCTGCACCCCAGTCTCTATTATGATTCGATATCTTGCATTTTTCCCGCAATTCCCGTCTCCGATGAATGTTCAAACTGACCTGAATGTTGATACATCCAGTTTATGTGAGCCATTATAGTTTGAAATCGCAGCCCTCTCACTACCCCACAGAACCCGAACATTTATTAGCCCCATCTTCGACCTGTGGTGGGTATTTTTATCTTCGGCCTGTGTGCGTTGCTGGATCTCATTTAGAGTGCACCGACTGATCCAATTATAATTTCACGCCATCATTTATAACCACCTCATTCACATTACACCGGCCACGGCAGAAGCCTGAACTGAATCTCCGCTTAGAGTTCATGGGCTACATAACTGAGCAGTGCAATGCACTTTGTTACACTGACTTTTGGCCGTGCAGGCTCTGCATTGAATCCCACATTATTTTTCCTCTTTTGCAACACCTTCAGGCTCCTGAGACGACACTGTTGAGCACTATTCTCAGTCAAAGCTTATATCTACAGCAACAGATTCAAACATTCTAGAGACCCTTCGCGCCAAGAGAATTGAGCATGATTTCCTTGCTTTTCACGGAAATAGAAATATCTGTTAACGGAAATTTAAATACAACCCACACCGAATTCTTTTCAGGTGTCTCCCCGATGCGTTCGGTTGACAATTTAGTTATCGACAGTGAAAAATTCGCTCTCGAGAGGTTTTAGGGTTTTAATACTGGGTCCACCGAACCAGGTGACATGCAGCACTCCCTGAACTGGATGCGAACCGAATTCAAGAGTCCCTTTCACTGACAAGCCAGAGTCACCGCCCTCGCTCATGTCAGATTCTGACAGATCCTACTGGTTTTTTTGGCAATGGACTATTAATGTTCACGTCCTCGACACCTCGAATATTACTCCAGCCCCTTACCGAGTTCCCGGATGGTATTCCGTGGAACCAGCCCTGACAGAACCTAATGCTGCTCCAGTCTAGTCTCAACCTATGTCGGATGCACTTGCGCGGATGTATCCTCGAAAACCAACCCCTGTTCGAATACGACTCTATAGATCTTCTGTGGTGTATCTTTCTTTCTCAAATGTCCATGCACATACCTTGGAACCTATCTTGAACCCTCTACTCCTGAGAGTTAAAACATTGTACAAGTTGACTATATTGTCTCGTTGTTCAAACCACATAGCCTGCGCTGCCCCAATATCATCCTTCCTCGCCATTTTGGAGAGGATTTGTCGAATAAGAACACCCTTAACTCATGCCCTCTCCACTTCCAGTCTTCATTAAATCCATGGTGTGCAACCATTTCGCAATTTATTTGCCCAGGAAAACCTAAATTCTGATTTCCTTAGCTCTCGCGGTTTCTTTTCCATGCAGATGTTGGTGTTTTTTTTTCTTGCCCTACATACACACACATCCCACTCAAGTCCATGTTTACTGATAGCCAAAATTCCTACATCGCGATTAGTAAGTAAATCTTGATCTGACTCACTCAGATTTATTCATGTCAGTATGTAGTACAAAAAAAAAGCATATATATAGGAAACACTATGATTGAGTCGGGTCGTCAGATCCCTCCTCATCTGAACCTTTCGAACCTTCCGATACTTACTCATAGTCACGAACATGGGTCTCGAGCTCCTCAGCCTCAGACAGTTTGTTGAGACAGCGGTATGTTAATGCTAGATTTCGCATTGTCCACAAGGTGTCTGGATGATTGTCACCCAGAAATTTCTTCCCCTTCTCTAGTGCAATAAATTGAAGCTCCTCTGCCCTCTGGAATTGCCCGAGTCGATGATAGGTCCATCCTAGATCCCCCAGAGCTTGAAGGGTGTCTGGATGGTCATCACCAAGAACCTGTTTTCGTTTCTCCAGCACAACAACTTCAAGCTCTTTTGCCCTTTGGAAATCACCTTGACTGAGATATGTTCCTGCCAGATTACCCATAGCTCGAAGGGTTTCTGGGTGGTCATTACCAAGAACCTGTCTCCGCTTCTCCAGCACTACAACTTTAAGCTCCTCTGCCTTGTGGAATTTGCCTAGCCTGGAATATGTTACAGCCAGATTACTCATAGACCACAGGGTGTCTCGATGGTTGTCCCCGAGAACCCGTTTTCGCTTCTCCAACACCCCAACTTCAAGCTCCTCTGCCTTCTGAAATTCACCTAGACGGCTGTATGTTGCTCCCAGATTACCCATAGCTTGAAGAGTGTCTGGATGGTCATCACCAAGAACCTGTTTCAACTTCTCCAGCACTACAACTTCAAGCTCCTCTGCCTGTTGGAATTTACCTAGACGATTGTATATTGAAGCCAGATTCCCCATGGTCCACAGGGTGTCACGGTGATCATCACCGAGAACCTGCTTTCGCTTCTCCAGCACTACAACTTCAAGCTCTTCTGCCTTGTGGATCTTGCCTAGCTTCCGATATGTTGATGCCAGATTCCCCATGGCTCTATGAGTGGTTGGATGGTCATCACCAAGAACCTGTTTTAGCTTTTCTAACACAACAACACTAAGCTCTGCGGCCTTGTGGAACCTGCCTAGGTGCCCATATGTTGAAGCCAGAGTATCCATGGCCCAAAGAGTCTCTAGATGGTTATCACCGAGAACCTGTTTTCGCTTCTCAAGCACTGCAAGCCCAAATTCTTTGGCTTCCTCATACCGTGCTGCATGATAATATACTCTTCCATATTGTACACCAAAATCCACAATCATCTGCTGGTTGCCATTTCTCAAGGAGTCAATATGGGAGATTAATCGTAAACTAGTAAGTTGTTGATGCTCAGATGGGATTTCCGCAATGGACATGCCCATTATGGAAGCCGTGATGGAATGATATGAGTTGTGGTCTTTGATAGTTGTTTGACTCCAACTATGCACCAGGGGATGAATTGAAAACATTTTTCTCTCTGGATCAAAGATCATTAGAGAATAGGCTTTGACTTCGTTTGTCACTTTCAGGAAGCGAAAGGTGTCCCATTCTCCCGCAGGCTCTGTGAAGTGTGCAAGAAACTCCAGTGGTTTTTGCAGTGCTTCTCTGGTTGGACCAGAAGATGGAAATGTGTATGTTGCGGCCCTGCTGAAAATCTCCTCTGAAATTCCATCCCAATGAAGAAATGAACAAAGCTGCAAGAATGTTGCAGCCAGTGGACTAAGCTTGTCAAAGCTCATTTGCCATGTTGTGTACACTGTCTGGGCATAGTTGTCATGGCTCTGAGCTGGTTTTTCGCTTAGCAGTTGGGCCTGATTCTTCCTGTAGATGTCCAAATAACTATTGAGGGTTCCAGATTGTGAGATGAATGCTCCAGCCTGCACAATTGCGAGAGGAAGGTAGCACAATTCCTTTGAAAGGTCAGATCCACTAAATTAGCGAGAACTGAACCTCAACTCACTTTCACAATCTCAGCCGCCATCCTTTCATTTGCTGGTGTGATATCTTGAGCAGCACTTTTGAGCAACAGTGCCAGGCCATCACCTTCCTCTATACTAGACACAGCAGATTGTCCTCCAGCATAAACACAGAGCCCGGGGTTACGAGTTGTGATGATAAGATTTCCATGAGTGCTCTGGGGTATAAATCTGTTCAAGTCAATCTTGGGATCGTCGGCATTGTCATAGAACAGCAGCCAGTCTTCTTGGTTGTTTGAAAACCACCTCAATGCATCCTGTGAAGAGTTGCCAACATTTTTCATGGAAGCAATGTTTTTTAGGCCAGTTTCAATTGTTTCTGTTGTGCTGGCATCAAGAAAGAAGTTGTCCGAGAAGCTAAATCTATGATGATTAATATGGTATTCATTTGTCAAATTTCTGCTTACTGGGATAAGTTGATAAACCTCAGTGCAATTTGTGTCTTTCCTGCACCACCTAGACCATGCAGTACATAAATGTGTTGCTTCCCGATATCTTGAGCAAAAAACTGATTCATTTTGTCCAGAATTGTCTGTCTTCCTTGGAAGATTCTCGAGGGTGGAGGGCAATTATTCATCTGATGAGCAGCTTGAACAACAGTGATATCTGAAAGTCCCAGGTCAGAGTGGAGGAGCACTATTGAGATGAAAATGTTACTGGGTGAGATCACAGTTGCAAGGGTTGCATTGATTTTGTGGACTTGAAAGTTTGTATCAATGGCTGCCAGCAACTGGAATAAATGAGAATCATAGTGCTGAACAAGTTGGGTGTACCTACCTTGAGTCGTGAGCATATTTCTTGAATATTTTTCTGGTACTCCGCAATCTTTTCTTGAATGCTACTTGACTTGACAAATTCCTTGAAATGAGCACGAAAGCCTTGAGGTTTCTTTCGCATTTCTTCGACCCCGTGGATCACATCCTCCAAGAACCTAAATAAAATGAGTGGAATTCCAGACGAATAAAACCTGAATACATCTCAAAGTCTTTGCATAGACCCTTGAGCTTCACAGCACCTGTATCCCCATGCAAGGATATCTGATCCTGTAGAATATACATGATTTCCATTGCAGTCGTGCATAGCTCTTTCAGATCATCACGATTCTTCTTTGCTTTCTACATTGACAAGAGTTAGCCACATGTTCCATGTAGACCACTATGAACCAAACCTCGACAGTCTCCAGAAATATCACCACCATTCCAAAGGCACCTTTCACATAGGGGAATGGCAGACATTCGCTGGCAGCTGTTATCATCTTTGCAGCCACAATAGTCGGAGCAAGCCATTCTGACTTTGAAGCTGGAGGACCCTGGGAGCGTGTTTTAGATGACTGGGATCTCATCCCCCCCTTCGTTTGAGGGGGATTGGATGCAGACTTTGAGGACCTGCTGGAGGACATGACGGGTCGAGATGAGTGCCAAAGCTGTTGCACAGCCTCGTGAGTCGTGGCCACTCCAGGAATAGATCTCTGATCGTTGTCAGATACCGGCGGTGATCCATCATCCCCAAAAGGAAATGATACGATCACCTGTTGGATCATACGGGACTTACGTTCAAGTGTTTGCACCCCAGAATCACATCAGACTAAGCAAAATCTTGACCTAGGTCAAGATCTGAGCCCAAAGTATATGATTCGATAGCCAAATCAAATGTTACGAGTCCTAAATTTATTTAGGAATCATTCTCGTGATCCCGTTTCCTGCCAAATTTCGGCAAAATTCAGCCCTCATTTTGATTGAAGTTGTCGTTATTTGTTGACAATTTTGATGTTCATGTGATTTTGGTTACTTCCTCCTTTCAATAACCTGCAAACATTTCATTCCTTATTGGTCACACAAATCCATTCCTACGTGTTTCTCATTTCTCTCTCTTTCTTATCCGATTTGGTCCTGCTGGAACCGGCGAACAAAATCTTCGGTTTCATTTGGGTTTCATCATTCTCATCATTTATAGCACAGCTTTTCGGCTCCGGCAGTAATCTCCGACTTTCTGATGCTTGCTCATGTTTACTATCACGCCCAATGGGTCTGAATTTTGCATTTTGCTCTTCTTATTCTCTCTTTCCCTTTGCCCCGGATTGGTACATGTACTGGTCGTCTAAAAATACTAAAGGGATACCGTTCGAGGAAGCTATTGAAGAAGAGTTCCTGGTACATCAAAGTCAGCGATGTTGAGGAAGTTGTCTGTGTCCTTGCTTCCCGAACCCCTGGAAATTTTTGAATCCAGACCCAATGTGCAATCCGGACCCATTGGGCATAATAGTATCTGAGAGCTTTTTGAAGTTTGTTTTATTTTATTTCACCGAACCCAAGCCAAACCGTTGAAAGCCTGAGGCTTGGTCATTTTAAGTAGAAAAGGCCATTCAAAAATTAGTAGCCTGAGATGGCTTCCTCTGTGCCCGATTTTTTTTCAGGAATGTATTCTTGATATTGCCACATCACCCGCTTTATCCCGCCTCTCCAGCCAACAGCCGCCATCTGAAGAAATCTTACAAATCACGCAAGAAAGAAGGGGTGTTTTCAGATAGAATTATCCATTAAACCCGTCGGAATGATCGGAAGGAAGAAAGGTCCAAAGTTCACCAAGACCGGACTCGTACTGCCATGCGCCAGCACTGGCCTCAAAGCGCACGTAGGTAGGTAGGTAGGTGTCATTACACGGCCGGTCCGAATCACGAACGCCGGTTCCAGGGATTTTTCCGGTGTACAAAGCAAGCGTAATTACACCATCGCCCCTGGACTCTTCCCTGCTAACATAGCCCTAGCTCGCAGACCCCACAGGTTCTCCCATGCCCCACGGTAGGAACTAGCCAACAGAAAAAAGCATACAAGAACACTTCGAGGACATCATGCACAAATTTACCAACCAGTGTAATTGTTGGATGCTCGTAGATTAGGATGGATTCATTTGTTACGAAACTGCAGTTGAAGTAGGCACAATCAGCGGCTCTTTCAAACTGCACCGCCACAGTGCCCACCTGTCTCACGCACCTTTTAAATAAATAGCTTCTCTCGATTGCGGGACCACGAAAACATGGCATGCGGATGTCTCTGGAATTGCGCTTGGTTTCGGCGAATCTCCGTTTTGTTTTTCCAGCCTGGCATTTGCGGATTTGAACAACTATGGATGATCTCTCAGAACTGGCCTCCGTACGCCGCCTGGCTTGAAATTGTTCCTCTAGATCTCAAGAATCAAACTTGTTGGTCTATGTTTCAGGGACGGCCTCGTTATCATCGTTATCCGTCTTTCGACTTCGGAGTACATTTCGGGCGGTGTAGCGCCTCCCCCCCTCTCGCATTCTGCTTTAGCCCATCTGTCTCTGGTATAATTGGACATCGCCCTCGGTTGCACGATTCATCTAATTTAAGTTCTCGACATTCTTTTCGCACCCGAATGAGGCACCTTGTGACTGAGTCCCAGAAACAAAATGATTAATATCAGCATGATCCACGCAGCTATCCTCACTCTACAATCCTAGGCTCCCCGCCAACTTCAGTGCCAGACGAGTATCTACACTGCTGGTACCTCTTATCAAAATTTTCTGCCCGTTGAGCTCCGCAAGAACTCTACGGATATAGATTCCATGAATTAGAACCCTTGCGTATGCGCCGTCCTTCATCGCGTAAAAATAAACCCCCCAATCTAGAATCAATCCTTCCGCGGGCCACTGTATCGCGACTTGTTCAACTTGCTGTGGACTCCGTACCAGGTGGGCGGCAAGATTGCGCTCTACTTCAAAGCACGAGGCATTCATTTGACTCACATGCAGTATTCATACTCTTGCGGATGCGGATATTCTTGTGGTGCGTATGCACCTCTTTACGGCCGCTCATCGAGTCCTCGATCTTATAGGATGGTCCTTGATGGCCATCGGGCCAGCATACAAGTTGCTTACAGATCTCAAGACCTCGAAGATTAATGTGCCGAGCAGAGAAAACATCTATGATAGACGGTGTTCGAAATCGAGTAAGTACTACGTCTCTCCTAAAAGGGTTGATCGAGACTTCCCGGATCGATCGAACTCTACAGGCGAAATCAATGGCGGTGAGTGTATATATACATATGTTCTTTGGGCATTGTGCTCCCAGTGGACCTCATCTTGGATCAGACGACCAACATTCATTTATACGACACTGCTACTGGCTGTGCAACGGAGTAAATCATTTTTGATTTCATTTCTCCTATTGTCCCTCATACGATCTGAAGATGACCGTACCAGGTCTTCATTTACCAACTGAAGTTAATCCCATGATTCTTGCAGGAAGCTTTCTGAAACTCGTTGCCAGAATCAGCTACCTCCCAAACGATAATCAAAATACCGGCGTGCAATGTGATATTATTACCGGCTTTCTCTCCACCGACAGTGGCCCGTTATTGAAGCGGTATCAAAGACACTTTCCTTCCTTCCATAATCCACCTACACCGTTTTTGCGCCCATTGCGATGAGGTTCAAGCCAAACAATATGAACGCCGCAAATAGGGTGAACTGACATGGACCTAGGAGGCTTCGGCACTTGCAAGTTGGATCCACTCGGATCCTCAGTACCAAGTCCGAAGCAAGGGGTTGTAGACTTTGACTTGTCAGTAAATCTGAGAGCATCAACCAACCAAGACATGGCTAACTTATCGCGTTGCGCTGCCAAACCAAACCACCCTAATTACATTACCTTCGGTACCCACTTTTTTGAGGCCCGCATTCCAGGTCTGGAAGCGCGGAAAATGTGCCATGGCCATGGCAAAGTCGGAGTTGGAATTGTGAAATGGAAGGCAAGTCAAGTGGCGACGAAACTCGTATTTCAAGTCTGATGAGCTGATGTCAACGAATACGAATACAAAGACGGACCAAAATAAAATAAAATAAATAAAAGTGCAGTGGGATAATGAGAATAATCGACAGGGTTAAGGGGAATGACAGTGTTCAAATAAATACGAGTCAAGCCTCCAGGATGAGACTTCTCGAAGAAACTGGCAGCAGTCTATCAGACTTGAACGCGAAGCCATTTACCATTAAATAAATAAATAAATAGTTCAGAGCAATTCGAAACCTGGGAAAGTGCGATGTCGAGGAAAGTTGGACATTGACCTTTGAGGAATCATCCAGCCACTGGCAGGCTTTGGCATTGGCCGGGGTACAAAGCAGATATTTGAGCTCAAAGGAAGAACGATGGGAGCGCTACAACTACAATTTCACCTTCAACTGTATACCCATGCTGCCTCTCAAAGGAGGTGAAGATCCTAGAACATTGAATCTTGAATCGTGAAATGGCGGGCAAACAAGTATTTAAATCTCAGTGGGTCTTCTTGCCTTCATTCAAGCCAAGATTTACAGTAAGCGGGAATCTGGTTTCGTATTGAATTTCTCTGGTCAGAGGTACAAACCAAAACCAAGATAGGCCAAGGAAGAAGCAGTGGAGAGGTTACCAGTGCATACTAAGAGAACCGGAGAGAAATTGCGGATGCTGAGATCTCAAGACTTGGTAAGGGAACAGCACTGGTTGAGCATTTCGAGTTTTTCAGTGAAAATATCGGTGAAAAACATGTGTTATTTTTCACCGAAATTTTCACCTTTTTTTTCAGTGAAAAATTTAAATAGTTTTCCAGTACTTTTCTGACTCAAAATCAGACTGAAATTTTTGAAAGAAAATTTATGACTTCTCCAGTAGATGTACTACCAATAATTCATACACATTTTCAGCTGAAAATGTTGGTGAAAGATCTAAAAAGTTAATCACCCGAATTTTCACTTGGAAAATGACAGTGAAATGTGTGAAAAATGTAAAACTTTTTTCACCTAAATTTTCACTTGGAAAAGGAATGTAAAATGTGTAAAATTCAAAATCACGAATCCATGTTTTCAAACATTTTTCACCATCTTTTTTTCCACTTTTTTCACTGAAAAATTGGTGAAAGAGAGGTGAAAAGTTCAAAATGTTTTTTTGACATTTTACACTGGAAATCAATGTGAAAAATGCGAAATAATATTCATTTGTTTTGTTCAGACAATCATTGTTTGAGCATTTCAAGTTTGACACTGAAAAAATAGGTGAAAAATGTCTAACACTTTTCACACTTGTTTTCACTGAAAAAGCAAGTGAAAAACTTGAAACTTTTCAGTGAAAAATTTAAATAGTTTTCCAGTACTTTTCTGACTCAAAATCAGAGTGAAACTTTTCAAAGAAAATTCATGACTTCTTCAGCGGGTTTAGTACCAATAATTCATACACATTTTCAGCCAAAAATGTTGGTGAAAAAAGTGAGAACACAATGCACCTGAATTGTCACTTTGAAAATGAAGAGGAAAATGTGAAGAATGTAAAACTTTTTTCACCCAAATTTTCACGTTGAAAATGAAAAGTAAAATGTGGAAAATGTAATTTTATATATATATTCGGGGTCGGGTCGCTAAGGAAGTAAATGGATTTTGAGACTATTGACCATTATACACCCGGATGGATCCAGCACACTCTTTATAGCAGTCAGGAGAATATTCGTGCCACTCCCCCAGCGACCCGACCCAAATACCTTGCTAAAAGCACGAAAAATGGCCATTTTAGGGTGTATTCGGGGTCGGGTCGCTCAGGAAGTAAATAGATTTTGAGAGTATTGACCATTATACACTCAGATGCATCCAGCACACTTCTTACAGCACTTAGGAGAACATTCGTGCCACTCCCCCAGTGACCCGACCCAAATACCTTGCTAAAATCACGAAAAATGGCCATTTTAGGGTGTATTCGGGTCGGGTTGCCCAGGAAGTAAATGGATTTTGAGACTATTGACCATTATACACTCAGATGCATCCAGCGCAGTGACCAAGGCACTCAGGACAATATTCACGCCACTCCCCCAGCGACCCGATGCAAATACCTTGCTAAAATCACGAAAAATAGCCATTTTGGCGTGTATTTGGGGTCGGGTCGCTCAGGAAGTAAATGGATTTTGGGATTATTTAGCATCATACACTCAGATGCATCCAGCGCACCGACCAAGTCACTCAGGTGAATATTTGCGCCACTCCCCCGGCGACCCGACCCTAATACACCCAGATGCATCCAGCACACCAAAGTGCATCCACCACACTGTTGATGGGCCTCAGGCAAATATTCGCGTCACTCCCCCAGCTACCCGACCCAAATACCTTCCTAAAATCACGAAAAATAGCCTTTTTTAGGGCGTATTTGGGGTCGGGCTGCTCAGGAAGTAAATGGATTTTGGGATTATCAACCAACATACACTCAGATACATCCAGCGCACTGACCAAGGCACTCGGGTGAATATTCGCGCCACTCCCCCTGCAACCCGACCCAAATACCTTGCTAAAATCACGAAAAATGGCCATTTTAGGGTGTATTCTGGGTCGGGTCACTGGGGAAGTAAATGTATTTTGGGATTTTTGATCTTTATACACTCAGATGCATCTAGCGCACCAGGTAAGGCACTCAGGGAAATATTTGCGCCACTCCCCCAGCGACCCGACCCGAATACCTTGCTAAAATCACGGAAAATAGGTATTTTAGGCTGTATTTGGGGTCGGGTTGCCCAGGAAGTAAATGGATTTTGAGACTATTGACCATTATACACCCAGATGCATCTAGCGCAGTGACCAAGGCACTCAGGACAATATTCACGCCACTCCCCCAGCGACCCGACCCTAATACCTTGCGAAAATCACGAAAAATGGCCATTTTATGGTGTATTCGGGGTCAGGTCGCTGAGGAAGTAAATGGATTTTGAGACTATTGACCATTATACACTCAGATGCATCCAGCACATATTTTATAACACTTAGGAAAACATTCGTGCCACTCCCCTGGCGACCCGACCCAAATACCTTGCTAAAATCACGAAAAATAGCCATTTTGTCGTGTATTTGGGGTCGGGTCGCTCAGGAAGTGAATGGATTTTGTGATTATTGAGCATCATACACTCAGATGGATCCAGCGCACCGAACAAGTCACTCAGGTGAATATTTGCGCCACTCCCCCGGCGACCCGACCCTAATACCTTGCTAAAATCACGAAAAATGGCCATTTTAGGGTGTATTCGGGGTCAGGTCGCTCAGGAAGCAAAAGGATTTTGAGACTATTGACCATTATACACTCAGATGCATCCAACACATATTTTATAGCACTTAGGAAAACATTCGTGCCACTCCCCCGGAGACCCGACCCAAATACCTTGCTAAAATCACGAAAAATAGTCATTTTAGGGTGTATTTGGGGTCAGGTTGCCCAGGAAGTAAATGGATTTTGAGACTGATGACAATTATACACTCAGATCCATCCAGCGCACCGACCAAGGCACTCAGGACAATATTTACGCCACTCCCCCGGCGACCCGAGCCAAATACCTTGCTAAAATCACGAAAAATAGCGATTTTAGGGTGTATTTGGGGTCGGGTCACTCAGGAAGGAAATGGATTTTGGGACTATTGACCATTATACACTCAGATAGATCCAGCACACCATTTATAGCACTCAGGCAAATATTCGTGTCACTCCCCCAGTGACCCGACACAAATACCTTACTAAAATCACGAAAAATGGCCATTTTAGCGTAAATTCGGGGTCGGGTCACTGAGGAAGTAAATGTATTCTGGGATTTTTGATCTTTATACAGTAGAATGCATCTGGCGCAACAGGTAAGGCACTCAGGGAAATATTTGCGCCACTCCCCCAGCGACCGGACCCAAATACCTTGCTAACATCACGAAAAAGGGCCGTTTTAGGGTGTATTCGGGGTCGGGTTGCCCAGGAAGTAAATGAATTTTGAGACTCTTGACCATTATACACCCGGATGCATCCAGCACACTATTTATAGCAGTCAGGAGAATATTCGCGCCACTCCCCCGGCGACCCGACCCAAATACCTTGCTAAAATCACGAAAAATAGGGATTTTAGGCTGTATTTGGGGTCGGGTCGCCCAGGAAGTAAATGGATATTGAGACCATTGACCATTATACACCCAGATGCATCCGGCACACTCTTTATAGCAGTCAGGAGAATATTCGCGCCACTCTCCCGGCGACCCGACCCAAATACCTTGCTAAAATCACGAAAAATGGCCATTTTAGGGTGTATTCGGGGTCGGGTCGCTCAGGAAGTAAATAGATTTTGAGACTATTGACCATTATACACTCAGATGCATCCAGCACACCTTTTACAGCACTTAGGAGAACATTCGTGCCACTTCTCCAGCGACCCGACCCAAATACCTTGCTAAAATCACGAAAAATGGCCATTTTGGGGTGTATTCTGGGTCGGGTCACTGAGGAAGTAAATGTATTTTGGGATTTTTGATCTTTATACACTCAGATGCATCTAGCGCACCAGGTAAGGCACTCAGGGAAATATTTGCGCCACTCCCCCAGCGACCCGACCCAAATACCTTGCTAAAATCACGAAAAATAGCCATTTTGGCGTGTATTTGGGGTTGGGTCGCTCAGGAAGTAAATGGATTTTGAGACTATTGACCATTATACACCCAAATGCATCCAGCACACCATTTATGGGCCTCAGGAAAATATTTGCGTCACTCCCCTAGCGACCTGACCCAAATACCTTGCTAAAATCACGAAAAATGGCCATTTTAGTGTGTATTTGGGGTTGGGTCGCTCAGGAAGTAAATGGAATTTGGGATTATTGACCATCATCCACCCGTATGCATCCAGGACAACCTTTATGGCACCCAGGCAAATATTCGCGTCACTCCCCCAGCGACCCGACCCAAATACCCTGCTAAAATCACGAAAAATACCCATTTTAGGGTGTATTCGGGGTCGGATCACTCGGGGGAGTGGCGCGAATATTAGGGTCGGGTCGTTCCAGAAGCAGATGGATTTTGGGATTATTCACCATTATACACTGAGATGCATCCGACACACCCTTTATAGCACTCCGGAGAATATTCGCGCCACTCCCCCAGCCACCCGACCTAAATACCTTGCTAAAATCACCAAAAATAGGCATTTTTTTTAGGTCGGGTCACCGGGGGAGTGGCGCGAATATTCTCCTGAGTGCTTTGGTTGGTACACTAGATGAATTTCAGTGTATAATGGTCAAAAATTCCAAAATCCATTTACTTCCTGAGTGACCCGACCCCGAATACACCCTAAAATGGCCATTTTTCGTGATTTTAGTAAGGTATTTGGGTCGGGTCACTGGGGGAGTGACGCGAATATTTGCCTGAGTGCTATAAAGGGTGTGCTGGATGCATCTGAGTGTATAATGGTCAATAGTCCCAAAATCTATTTCCTTCCTGAGCGACCCGACCCCAAATACACCCTAAAATGGCTATTTTTCGTGATTTTAGCAAGGTATTTGGGTCGGGTCACCGGGGGAGTGGCGTAAATATTATCCTGAGTGCCTTGGTCACTGCGCTGGATGCATCTGAGTGTATAATGGTCATCAGTCTCAAAATCCATTTACTTCCTGGGCAACCTGACCCCAAATACACCCTAAAATGACTATTTTTCGTGATTTTAGCAAGGTATTTGGGTCGGGTCGCCGGGGGAGTGGCACGAATGTTTTCCTAAGTGCTATAAAATATGTGCTGGATGCATCTGAGTGTATAATGGTCAATAGTCGCAAAATCCATTTACTTCCTGAGCGACCTGACCCCGAATACACCCTAAAATGGCCATTTTTCGTGATTTTAGCAAGGTATTAGGGTCGGGTCGTCGGGGGAGTGGCGCAAATATTCACCTGAGTGACTTGGTTGGTGCGCTGGATCCATCTGAGTGTATGATGCTCAATAATCACAAAATCCATTCACTTCCTGAGCAACCCGACCCCAAATACACGCCAAAATGGTTATTTTTCGTGATTTTAGCAAGGTATTTGGGTCGGGTCGCCGGGGGAGAGACGCGAATATTTGCCTGAGGCCCATAAACAGTGTGCTGGACGCACTTTGGTGTGCTGGATGCATCTGGGTGTATAATGGTCAATGGTCTCAATATCCATTTACTTCCTGGGCAACCCGACCCCAAATACAGCCTACAATCCCTATTTTCCTTGATTTTAGCAAGGTATTAGGGTCAGGTCGCCCGGGGAGTGGCGTGAATATTGTCCTGAGTGTCAATAGTCTCAAAATCCATTTACTTCCTGAGCGACCTGACCCCGAATACACCCTAAAATGGCCATTTTTCGTGATTTTAGCAAGGTATTAGGGTCGGGTCGCCGGGGAAGTGGCGCAAATATTCACCTGAGTGACTTGGTCGGTGTGCTGGATGCACCTGAGTGTACAATGGTCAATATTCTCAAAATCCATTTACTTCCTGGGCAACCCGACCCCGAATACACCCGAAAATGGCCATTGGTCGTGATTTTAGCAAGGTATTTGGGTCGGGTCACTGGGGGAGTGGCGTGAATATTGTCCTGCGTGCCTTGGTCTGTGCATTGGATGCATCTGAGTGTATAATGGTCAATAGTCTCAAAATCCATTTACTTCCTGGGCACCCCGACCCCTAATACACCCCAAAATGGCCATTTTTCGTGATTTTAGCAAGGTATTTGGGTCGGGTCGCTGGGGGAGTGGCGTGAATATTGTCCTGCATGCCTTGGTCGGTGCACTGGATGCATCTGAGTGTATAATGGTCAATAGTCTCAAAATCTATTTACTTCCTGAGCGACCCGACCCCGAATACACCCTAAAATGGCCATTTTTTCGTGATTTTAGCAAGGTATTAGGGTCGGGTCGCCGGGGGAGTGACGCAAATATTCACCTGAGTGACTTGGTCGGTGTGCTGGATGCATCTGAGTGTACAATGGTCAATAGTCTCAAAATCCATCTATTTCCTGGGCAACTCGACCCCGAATACAGCCTAAAATGGCCATTGGTCGTGATTTTAGCAAGGTATTTGGGTCGGGTCGCTGGGGGAGTGACGCAAATATTTGCTGGGGTGCCATAAAGACTGTCATGGATGCATCCTGGTATATGATGGTCAATAATCCCAAAATCCATTTACTTCCTGAGCGGCCCGACCCCCAAATACACCCTAAAATCGCTATTTTTCGTGATTTTAGCAAGGTATTTGGGTGGGGTCGCCGGGGGAGTGGCGTGAATATTGTCCTGCATGCCTTGGTCGGTGCACTGGATGCATCTGAGTGTATAATGGTCAATAGTCTCAAAATCCATTTACTTCCTGAGCGACCCGACCCCGAATATATATATAAAATTACATTTTCCACATTTTACTTTTCATTTTCAACATGAAAATTTGGGTGAAAAAAGTTTTACATTCTTCACATTTTCCTCTTCATTTTCAAAGTGACAATTCAGGTGCAGTGTGTTCTTACTTTTTTCACCAACATTTTTGGCTGAAAATGTGTATGAATTATTGGTACTAAACCCGCTGAAGAAGTCATGAATTTTCTTTGAAAAGTTTCACTCTGATTTTGAGTCAGAAAAGTACTGGAAAACTATTTAAATTTTTCACTGAAAAGTTTCAAGTTTTTCACTTGCTTTTTCAGTGAAAACAAGTGTGAAAAGTGTTAGACATTTTTCACCTATTTTTTCAGTGTCAAACTTGAAATGCTCAAACAATGATTGTCTGAACAAAACAAATGAATATTATTTCGCATTTTTCACATTGATTTCCAGTGTAAAATGTCAAAAAAACATTTTGAACTTTTCACCTCTCTTTCACCAATTTTTCAGTGAAAAAAGTGGAAAAAAAGATGGTGAAAAATGTTTGAAAACATGGATTCGTGATTTTGAATTTTACACATTTTACATTCCTTTTCCAAGTGAAAATTTAGGTGAAAAAAGTTTTACATTTTTCACACATTTCACTGTCATTTTCCAAGTGAAAATTCGGGTGATTAACTTTTTAGATCTTTCACCAACATTTTCAGCTGAAAATGTGTATGAATTATTGGTAGTACATCTACTGGAGAAGTCATAAATTTTCTTTCAAAAATTTCAGTCTGATTTTGAGTCAGAAAAGTACTGGAAAACTATTTAAATTTTTCACTGAAAAAAAAGGTGAAAATTTCGGTGAAAAATAACACATGTTTTTCACTAATATTTTCACTGAAAAGCTCGAAATGCTCAACCAGTGCAGGGACAAGTCGAGTCAGGACGCGGAATTACCCGCGGTGGAATGGCCCCGTGCTTCAGACGGAGCGCAAGAAAGAGTAGGCTGGTAGGCTGGAGGAAGACACAAGACGGAAGAAGAGGCAGGAGAGAAAGTATCATCGGCTGTGTACCCCACTCGCTGAGTAGTGCGCGCGGGCACCCAGAGCTGACTTTGATTCATTTTTGTTTCCCAATTCAACCTTCGAGATGGCCAGCGCTGCCTTGTATCAGTTTTATTTCATTGATTGAGCGTGAAATGAGCAGTACTTGAATAAAAGAAAGACATATCATATCCGAATTTAGCTACCTGGCTCGTTGAGCACGGTGGACATGCGTATGTGGATGGGGGATGGGAGGCTGGGCATACATCAAATCATGCAGAACACAGGGATCTGACCGAGTTTGAAGAGAAAGATAGCGAGAGTGAGTACAGAAATAGGAGCAACTGCAAGGGAGGGGGCGGGCAGAAGGTATGCGCGCCTACAACATACCCGCATGAATTCTCCATCTCCATCCCCACCTCCAGCGACGTGCCAGTGCCCATCCAAACCTAAAAGTATAGCCAGATCTGCGGAGCACGCTCCCTTCACATCCGCGTAGGAAGGAGACAGCGACGCCGGCACGCATACGCGCGGACACCCCGCCTCGATCGCTCCATTACCCGTGCAAGTGCGAAGGCGGGGCCGGTGTGCTCCATACGCACAAAATCACACACGTACACACCCGCACCCACCCCTGCCTTGATATCAACGTCCCTTGCGTAGCGCATATGCACTGCGCCAGCTGCGCAGTAGGAGGGGGATTGCGAGGACGACGCTGAGGGAAGGAGGTGCTCGGGCCACACCCGCGCTTCTCCCTCTCTGCGAGTGCGTAGCGTACCGGCGCAGCTTGAAGCCTGTGCGTCCCGTACCACCAAGTCGACACCGGCGTCGGCGCACTCTCAGAGCGGGGACAAGGGGGAAGATGAGCGCGGTGACGAGGGCAAGGGCTGATGGGCAGGAGGAGTGGGTTAAGGTGTAGGAGGGATGTATGTGCACGCGTACCTGCATTCCATCTCCATCTGCATTCCCATCCCCATCTGCGCGCCTCTCCGTCTCCATCCACCTTCGTCGCCAGGCGCGCGAGATACACGAGGTGCGCACGCACGAGATGCGCAAGGGCGGAGAAGTAACGGCCGCAGCTGCTTGACAGGTGTCAACGCGTCTCGCTGCACTCCCTCTCACGCACGACGAGGTGGGCGACTCGCACTCATTCCACAGTGAGCGCATCCCGGCGAGGGCGAAAAGGGAGGGACAGAAGGGAGTGTGGCGTGTATCCTGCGCCCAAAAGCCTCCGCGCGAACGCAAAAGGCAAGCGCGCAGAGGACGTGCAGCGGCTCAGCTCGAGCGTCGTCTGCGCACCAGCGGGCCGGAATAAGGCAGGGATTCGCTAGTCCGGAAGCCACAGGAGCGCGCGTGAATGAGGAGGAAGTCTGCGGATCCGCACAGCTCCCGCGGTGGATGATGCGGGACCACGAGGCAGAAAGGTAGATCCACGAACGCGGGGGCGAGGGGTGGGAGAGGGAGGTGGGCGCAGTGAGGTAGTCAAAGCGCATACGAATGGGGAGGGAATTAGGTGCGCTGGCGGAAGAAGGCGTAGAGGGGCAGGTCGGCGTATGATAACAGCGTACGACGCGGAGAGGAGGCCGATGCTGCTGGGCTAGAGGTACGTGGGCAGAGATTAACACTCGACTTTCTCAGAGACGTCGTAACGGTGGCCTTGGGGGATCAATTCTACGTGAGGGATGATGATTACTTGTAGGAGAGGAGAGGCAGGGGACGCACCGAGGAATAGAACCCCAAGACCGATCCAGCCAGGTGGGTGCAGAGCGACGCCGTGAAGGATTACGACAATGAGTCTTGTTACTGCAGTCCACTCGTAAGTACGTATGACCCAACAAAAGGACAAATAATACGCACTGATACCCAACCTGCGAGACGTCGGGTCCACGCCTGGAATGGAGGTCGAGACCGAGGCAAACGACATTGCCTCCCGCACGCACTCTTTTTTTAAACGGCCTGTCGCGGGACTCTGGAAACACGAGTTGTGCAGACAGCGCTACCCGATCGCGTCCGTGCGCACCGTCATCAAGACCCACGCTGAGAAGCCTCGTGCGATCCTCATCGACCTCTCCATCGGCCTCGATATCCCGCTTATGCAGATCCCTTTGTGTGCGTCCCCTTTTTCTTGCTCTCAATTCAATCTGAAGCTGGTATATATTTTATAATGAATACATCATCCAAAGCCACCGCTACAACATCTTCGAGGACATCGGCTGCCTCGGCGAGACATACGAAACCGCCCCCGCCGTCGTTCTCTTCCACCTCCCTCCCATCCTCATCGGCACCGTCTCCACAGTCTACTGTGGTACGTCTTCTTCCTCTCTTCCCCTCCCTCTTCCCTCGCCTTCATCCAACGCATGCACCTTGCCTGTTCTTTGTTTTTTCGTAGTCTTCAGCATAAAATCCTTCTACCACTACTGCTCCCAAGCTCCTCCTCTCCGCCTCCGCGCACGCCAGCCTCAACCTAAACAGGTACCTCCGCCTCATGGCGCTCGCGTCCACCGACCTCCTCCTCACTGTCCCCCTCGGCATCTGGGTCCTCTACACTAACACCCACATCCTCGGCCTCAGTCCCTGGGTTTCGTGGGCGGATGCGCACAGTAATCTCTCGCGGGTGGTGCAGGGTGCAAGTGCCGGGCATTTATTGGCGCGCGGACCCGTATAGCGCAGCAAGTATCGAGACGCTGCGGTGGGCGACGGTGGCGTGTGCACTTTTCTTCTTTGCGTACTTTGGGTTGCGGACGAATCTATAAAAAACTACCGTGGAGCCTTTCAGTTGGTTGCGAGGAGGGTAGGGTATACGAGTGCGGGGTCGTCGGGCTCAGTTCGACTGGGTGCGTCTTCTTCGTCTTCTCTCATTCATGCTTATCTCCCCTCTTTTAGTGCAACATCAAATCCCCCCTCTCTTCCTCGCGTGGAGCTACCATCCCCGTCTTCATCCGAAAAGACACCACGCAGAAACGCGGCTCGTTCGACTCTTTCTCCAGTATGTCCGCGTCCTACGGCGGGATCTCGTCGCTGGAGTACGATGCGGAAAAGGCGGGGACGTCGGAGACGGCGACGCACACGCGCTGACGCTGGGCGACGTGAGCGGGATTTTGCCGGATTAGAAGGAGAGCGATTACTCCTCGTCTGCGCCGTCTTCTTCCTCGTCGGATACGGAGAGCGTGGGTGGAGAGGAGGGAGAAGGGATCAAGGTGTCGTCTTTGCACTGCGTGAGCGTGCACATCACCCTCTCCCCGCCCGAGCCAGCACACGTCCGGAGGGCGTCCACTGATGTGCCGATGCCTGTGTCCGTCGTAGATGCGGCTGATATCGTTTGATCTCCCCTCGTATTTACTAACGCAAAAACCATACCTATTCTCCCGGCTTCGTACATGACTCTCACCTACCAACTGTATCTTTAGAACCCCCCATTCGACCGTACCCTTCTGTGGATCCCGATAGCATATATACCACCTACCTGTTTTATTCATATGTACATTAGCGTTAGCGTTAGCGCGGAATGAAGAGTGTTCAGAAATTTGGAGTGTGATTTTGAGTTATGAGTTGTGCGATTCGATTCCTTACCTCGAGTGGGGGATTGATAATTGAGTTCTTGTCGAAGTTGGAAGTCAGGCTCGCCCGAATCTTTCGGTGTCCGTTGTATGAGTTTCTGAGTTAGAAGTAATTTGTGTTCTTATTCGGGTTGGACTTGATTTTTTGGGTTGTTGTTCGAGGCAGGCGGAGAAGGCTTATTTGTCCTTGCTGGTGATGGATTCGGGACGCGTCGAGTCACGTGCAGATGTAGTTCCGATTTCAAGTTCAACGTCTGAGCTGAGGTTGAAGCTTATTGAAGGTCAATGCAGATATAATATCATCTATCTATCTTAGAGACACCATCGCCAAAGCTGGGTGCAATTAATTATTAGTGTCCGGTGAAATTCAATAGTGCGCGTGCGTTTTGATATTCACTTCAATTCCCGAGTTCTCCGAGTCGCGTCGGAAATAAATTACTCCAACTTCTCATGGCGCGCTCGCAGGAAAAATAATTAAATAGAGTGGAGGCTTGATACGTGTGCATTTCAACCTCCGGAGTTCCCTGAAGTTGCCGATACAGGATTCTAGTATAATACATGATTCACATCAACGGGCGACAACTTGAACGACGATTTGATGAAGCACTCAATGGCTGCAGCCTGATGTATGTGTATTTTTAAGTAGAATTTGAAGCGTGTTTTAAGTGACGCTGGCGCGCCGAATACAAGACAGCGGTTACCGATTTCATTTGAATTTCTTTCCCCCCATTCCAAGGTCCAAGTGCAATCTTTCCGCATCTACTGCGACAAACCAAAAAGAAAGAAATAAAAGAACAAGGTAAAAAGACCAGAGAACAGAAAAGGTCTACGTAATTAGACGGGTCTTTCTTCAACTTCAAGAAGTGTTTGAGCTGGGCTTTTGTATCTTCGAACTTATGGCAACAGGGACTGGACAGCTTCGGTTTTGCGCTTCGGCAGTCGAGCAGCCGTGATTAGCGATTGCATTTGACCCTTTGGGGTGCTGGGACCCCAGAGACATGTCCAAGACATCATACATGTCAGCAAGGTCAGTGGATATTCTCGCAGGGGTTAACTGACGCTTCCCACACTCTTGTCAACTCTTCTTCCTCCTCGACACCTCCCACTCCGTCTGGCCCTCTTCTCGCTCTTCCTCCCTACCTCTCAGTGACACGATGGCATCTCTTCTGGTCCCAAATTGGTCCCAAACGCTTTCTTGATACCTCCAAGCCGGCAAGACAATCACCTTCGAGGTCGAGTTGTCTGACACCATCGACAACGTCAAGGCTAAGATCCATGCCAAGGAGGGTATCTCCCTGACCAACGGCGCCTGATCCTGGCTTGCAAGCAGCTCGAGGATGGCTGTACCCTGTCCGACCACAACGTCTACGCTTCATCCTGGAGGTACACTGAAAGTCAGATACCCCCGTCATTTCCATGTCAATGGCACTCGCCGGGCGGGGGCACACCGCACTCCTGCGACACTCGGCCCAGGATGCCCTGGAGCGAACGTGGTGCGAGGCCGTATCGCTGGATGCCAGCCTTGCGGAGACAGCACTGGTGCGTTCAATCTCCCAGACCTCTTCCCTTGCTCACGAAACTGACCCCCCAGATTATCGCCCAATACGAAGCCTCACGTGCGCGTTTGTCTTCCTCGACGAGGTGATCAGTGTGCTCAGGCTCACCTCCATCGACGCGGGGAGCGTAGACGATGCCGGTATGCACATGACGCCGCACTGGTTGTGAGTGTGCAGCCCGATGTCCAGTGCACGTGCTTCCCGCTCGGGGCGCCGCCCTCGGACCCTGACTGCGTGGTCGAGCACGCCGCCGTGGGACCCAAGCTGGGGCGAGCACGAGGTGCGGGATGAGGAGTGCTGTTGGGTGTGTTGGGCTGCGCTGAGCCTCACGACGAGCTTCCGCACGGAGTTTTTGGCGCTATTGTGCCCGGATAGTGCGCACAAACGAGCTGGACGACGCGGAAGCTTGGGCAGCGGGTGGCAGGAGGGCGGTGGGGCCGCCGCACACCCAAAGAATGCCATCTTGGTGCTGTACTGCGGCAGCCTGCTGCTCGCGTGCAACACTGAGCATACCATTGACGATGTCAAGGCCAAGATCCAGGACAAGCAGGGCATCCCTCAGGACCAGCGGCACTCTTCGCTGGAAAGCAGCTCAAGTATGGCCCCACGCTGTCGGACTACAACATCTCGGGGGAGAGCACTCTTCACCTTGGTACGGGATCTTTTGAGATGCTGTTTACACTTTTTATCTGACGGTTTGTAAAGTGCTCCACCTGCGTGGTGGTCTAAGGGGAACGTCGGGTCCTTTGAGTGTAATTTAGTCGCCAATACAATGCTATAGAGTCTGTAACGATGTACACGAAGGAATGAATGATGTTATGACTCCACCTTGGTATGTTCAATGCACATGTTCAGTCCATTGTCTTCATCGACGAAAGTGCCGAAGCATCAAAAGGTACTTATCGTCTTCGTTTACCATTTCACTTCCTAGACCAACGACAGAGTCAAGTGCCACGTCGTATCACTGATACTCACCTATGGACGGCCTCTAATGTCGTCGTTATGGCTGCCACTAACCGACCTAACTCCAACAGCGATTCGGTCAAATCGTGGGGTCCTTATCGACACAACATTATTTTTCCTCATTTGTTCAAATGTATACGCATGAAATGTTAGAATTCTTTCGTACTAGTAGAGCTTTTGCAATGCGAATTATATTCTCTACAGAAGATGGCTGATAAACCAAAGCATGTAAAAGTGTAAAGTGCTGTTACGTCTAGCCAACATTGGAAAAGAAATGGACAGAGTGCAGAAAAATGTAATACGTCCAGTCTATAAAGTCGTAATAGGGGCAGTGTAGTTGTCAAAGTCGTAAGAGTCGTAGTAGTATCGTCAAAGTCGTAAAAGGCATAGTGTAGTCGTCAAAGTCGTCATGGGGGTCATTAAAGTCATTAAGGTGGAAGGAAGGGGACGCCGTGTGTAAATGCGTCGTCTGGGTGATTGGGGCTGATAGAACTATGGAATTGAACATGGCATGAGCACCTAAATGCAATCGCCTCAACATGCACACCCATTTTTGGATGGTGTACTTACTTGGTTAGGTTGTCTTCGCTCGGCGGGAAGGGCGGAAGTCAGCTGGATCGCCCTGAGCCTTGCGCTTGCCTTTGGTGTCCGAACTCGGCCGGTCAGCGGCACTCATAGACATGTCCGCCGGAAAGTCTTCAGCGCCTATAGGATCGAAGTTGTCTTTGATTTGGAAGTATTCACAGAAGATGTTGCAGACGTGAGTGTTAGGAAAGTCCTTGCACTCTGAAGGGATATTTCCTAATGCAAAAATGTCGCCCAGTGACCTTGAACAGGCGTCAGCAAGAGGTAGCAGAATTGCAGGTCACATACGGATCTGACATGATTTGCGGATCCGTCAAGAGTGTATCACCTCCTGCAAATAGCATCTCAATATCCTGTAGGCACACTTCAAATTGAATGAGACTGGCCTTGATAGTCCGACACAAATGCCAGACCATGGGTACACTTGAATTGCCAATGCTGAGTAAATGCGAGAAATGAGGCGCGCGTTCCATTTTCGGAGCCGGAGACGAAAGTGGTGGGGATTGGGGCTCGGTTGTTTATATATTTCCGAAATTGCCCCTCTCGAGACTCTTCAATCTGCTCCTCCACTAGGAAAACTGACCGCTCGCTAGATTTTCCCTCAGTGGCGAATGCAACTCTGACAAAGCGCATTCGGGGAATTTCGACCGGAGGATTTGTGGTCGAAAGCGCATTAAACCTGGTTTCAAGAACATCAGCAGCATGACCAGTGAATGGTACTTCAGAGTATACCGGTCGATCCCCGCATAGACATCCTCCAAGAGGCTCGCAGACCATACATTACATTTCAACTCGACCATTAGATCTTGCGCCTGTCTCGGAGACGGATACGGAATGCACTGCAAGGTCATGCTGAGATTTGTTTACGAGAAAAATCCAAGGAGAGGCATACCTCAGTGGTACCAGTTTCCACATTTTTCTGCTCGTAGTACGACCGCTTACCACATATTTCTGTGCTTCCCGTTGCGAACATGGGCTTGGATGATCTTCCGAATGCCGTCATTTTGAACCCGCCCCGCTTTTGCGCCTTGTGGGTTAGGTCCAGGTGTAAAATGACGTCCATAGGCGGTGTCTTCAGAAAAGATTCAAAATTGGCTGAATTGTCTAGTAAATCGGTCAGTGTGCGTTGCCTGGCGATGCTGGCTTGTACAGAGATAGCAGAGAAGTTCACTGGATATTTGTGAGTCTCAGAAAAGGAAACAGGTGAGTTACGAACTTAAAGAATTGATCTCTTTGCGAGAAGGCATGGTCTGCTGGGACAATGCCTTAAACAATGCTTCTTTTGGGAAAACAGGTATAGAAAACGGAGTGGCCGAATGGGCTAAATGGTCGAGATCGGATTCTGATCTCAAAGCCGGCACCGTAACCTGAATAGATTTTATAAGCAAAGATGAAAAAATGAGACCACAGGTTTCACATACCTCATCGTCGCTCCGGAGCATATCCTTCTCCGAGTCCTTCTCTGCATCATCCGGGTCATAAGAAAATAACGGGGAGTTCTGCCCTGTAGCCCGATATAATGTGACAATTGTGTGAGCAAACTAAGCACATACCCGAGAAGGATGCAGGGCGTAGCACTGCGGAACAAGATTTAGATACGGGTTGCTGCGATGATTGTGAACGCAATTGACGGGAGCTTGAAGGTTGGCGGGAACGCCGGTTGGAAGGGCGCCGAGAAAGTTGGCGTGAGCTGTTGCGACCTGGAACGGATGTCCGCGTGACTACCACAATCTGAAAAACTATCAGATAGATGTATATGTAGAAGGAAATGTAAAAAAATCACCGAATCTTCGTCTTCTGACTCAATAGACCTGCTGTTTTCGGTATTGTCGTACGACTGTGACTGTTCTTGCTGCTCTGTGTCACGGTCGAGGAAAGCTGAGTATATAGCCCAAGGAATGCAGAAATTAACCAAAAACTTTGCCGTCTTGAAAATGGGCTCGTTCGGAGACTTGGGGTTCGGCTTGTAGAAGCGATCGGCGATGGCATTGACATCAGGACTCCGAATGGCAACTATCTCCACCCAGTCCTTGTTGTGAATGGTGCAGTCGTCGACATTTAAATCATAGCCATCCGTATGTGCCGCCCATTTAGGGCCCAAATGTTCCAGGCCATGATTTTTATCTCACCAGCGCCAATGCTGGCCTTGACCTTGTCGACTACATGGTACATATCCTTTCGAATTTTGAGATTGAAAGGCGGAGAGAAACTGAACAGGACATACCCC
This sequence comes from Mycena leptocephala, assembly GCA_029378395.1. Lineage (NCBI taxonomy): Eukaryota > Fungi > Basidiomycota > Agaricomycetes > Agaricales > Mycenaceae > Mycena > Mycena leptocephala. Next base: position 193,355 of record JARJLF010000357.1, on the reverse strand, counting down.
GATGATCTCTGCAGTTACGCGTCCAGGTTTCCTGGTCACACCCCGAAATTCAAGCATGATTCTATGGTCAGATGTCGGGGCATAGGCGAGCTGCTGGCGTTGCGATCTGACTTCACGGTAACTGGCATGGTTTTCGGTGTAACCATAGCCCGAGGATGAAGTGGAAGTGCTGAGACTACGATTTGCCGCGAGGCTAGATCCCATGGGTAGCCGAACATCTGGACCGTATGGAGAATAATGGCTGGAGCGTTGCGACAGAGCAGGAGGTGGGCCTATAGATCCTCTCTGTCCCAGAGGTAAAGGTGGTGGCCCCATAGGTTCACGGGAAGAATACTGTGAATAGCCGCCTAGCGATTGAACATGGCCTCCGAAACGGCCTGCCACAGATCAGAATTAACATGATAGAGGACGAGTTGACCCACCACGGTTAGCTCTGGCAACATCTTGATATATTTGACGAACCGCGTTGGGGTTTTGAGGGGGAGGCCTAAGGATGCAGTAAGTTTCCAATGAAAAATCAGACGCAACAACGCCACCTTGCTGTCTCGATGGGCCAGCGTCTGTCGCCCAATTAGTATACTTGAAGAATAATTTCTAACGACAAAAAATTCACCTGTGCAGGAAACAATATTGAAGTTCCGATTCCCATTTTTCTTGAACACAATTCCAGCGCCCTTGTTCTCGTAGTGCAATTTGCAATCAGGGCATACCCCAAAGCCGTTCGAAGAATCCTTATTGTCGTGTAGTATATAAAGGTCAATTCCCGGTGGTAGAAGTTTGCCGCAAGCTGGCCGCTCGCATTTGACTCTTGGATCCCGGGGTGTAAGTTCTGCATATGCGAGTTCTGACATCCTCAAAAGGACGAGGTCACAATGAGTGAGATAGCAGAAACAGCGAGGCAATGACCGATGAAAAGAGGGTGGTGGTCAGTGGAAGAAGACGTCGGCATAAGTAATGCTGCAGCCGATGCTGGATCAATTCGTCGCAGTATCCAGGGTAGAGCCAGGGAAGCCGTGGGAGACAGATAAATTTACGACATGAGGAGGAGGAAGATAGTAGGTCCACTTAGAAAACTGACGCTCAAACATTCCAAGTAAGCTGAAGCACAGTTATTTCTTCCATAGGTATTTATGCCTGCACAAAAGGCCCACAAAATTTCACTTCATGTTGTCCAGGGATTCGTCCATGGCCTCGTTACGGGGATAACCTTGTTAGATGTCGGATAACCGTTTGGGGATGAGAGTGCAATAAACATGAGGCGTCAACGATTGGTGTGATGTAACTTGTCGCGCGAGAAACTACGAGGTGAAAATGTTTCAAGGTTGGAAAGTATAGAGGGCGCGACATTAACCTCTGTCTCTGTCTTGGAAATGCAACCACTGTCTACACTTTGTGTGACAGTGCTAGTGGCGCCGTTAAATTTTGACGCGAGATCAAGAAGAGCTTACATCGAAATATCCCTAACCCTACGACAGTGCGTCTTCCGAGGTCTCGTTCCAACGACTGCAGGACGGGACGTTTGTTGAAATTGTGCGAGTCGTGTGAGTCAAGGTGAAAGCGCGCATCATTGTTGCTATTTATCGACAGCTTGCTCGATTAAACAACAAAACAAAAACACTATACTACTCTTCGCGTCGCGCCGTTCCAGGGCCTGTCGAACACAAATAAGCTGGAGGAAACAAATCAGAGCAAGCATCGCACCTAGTTATTATGAGGAGTCCTGATCAGTCAAATCGGCGAAGTTAAGCACCACACCCTCTTCGTCGTCGTTGTCCTCTTCGCTTTGAGGGTGTTTCGCCAAACCTCCGTAATAACCTGCAACAACATCGTCACCCTGACGCAGCTCTTTCTGGCCCCGAAGAAGCTCCATAGGTGCCAGAAAAGCTGCGTCATGGCCCGTTGTAAGATCCTCGTCGACCTGAACGATCCGCTCTAAAATGTTGCAGTACACATCCCAGAAACTGGAAGAGGTGACCTCAGGACGTCCAAGGGACTCATAGATCTCGCAAATTTTGCTAGTGAATACAGGTGGGGTAAGTTCGAAGACAGGATTGTTCAGCGGCGCCCATTGTTCTTGCATCTCGTCGAACAGTGGGGGTGGAACGATGACCTTGAATAGTTTTAGGTCTGTCATGAACAGAAGCATAAATCCCCCTGCCTTGTAGTCTTGAGTTCCATACAGGTGCGGCTTTGCGACAATCAGATCCGGGATGCCTTGAGGTAAGATTTTGTTCTTGTCGCGACGTCTGGGTGTTGAATTGTAGCGACGGACCCATGCATCGAGTTCTGCCTGCAGCCAAGGAATTGCAAGCCAGCGGAATACGAGACTTGGTAAAAGTTAGATTTTAATCAATCGAAGCGAAACTGGTACTACTTCTCAAGAGGCTTGTCGACATCATACAATCCCCGCGCTACTCCTGCGTCTAAGATGTTTTCGAACCCGGGCGTGAACTGGCGTCGCATTTGAGACCAGGTAGCTTCAGGTTTGATATTCATCTTGTCTTTCATCCATCGGTGCTGGAGGGTGCCTTCGAGCGAAGGATCAAGACGCTGGCGTGTCGCTGTGTGGCAGTTGGCAATGCCATAGTTTTCTCCTCCAGGATCGCTCTGCGTAATTAGAGGGATACCTAATGCAAGATGTAAGACTTCGAGTAACAAAATAATGTAAATAATAAATGTATACCTCCAGCCTTCCGACATGCCTCGAGATAATAGCCAGTCACGAGCACAGGGTTCCGATTTGTCCACCAGATCTTTAGCCAATGGAGTTGTCCTGGGTAGGGATCAATCCCAAGATGAAGCCAAAGCCCAAACCGCTTCCATTTATCATGTTGGTCGAAGCAAAGAATATCCATCACACCGGCCGAAAAGAATCGTTTTCGCTTGAATTTGAATACACGCCGTTGTCTGACAGCATCAGGCTCTACATCCTTAAGAAAATCATTGAGAAATTTTCTGAGGTAGATTAGCGCTGAAATGACTTGATGGGAAAGCAATCTTACTCCGCGACTTTAATGGAGTAATCTTGGCGCAGAGCGGTGACCATGGCTCGTGCACCCATGTTTGGGAACCGTTCACGTATTTCCATGTAGAAGGGAGTGATGCTCTCGAATGTGGCGCCTCTTTGCCGGACACCTTGCAACCCGAGCTTGGTGCGAAGTCGTTGAACTGTTTTTGCACTGGTTAAATTTAGGATATTATCGAAAATAAAAGAGATATAATGAGCTGGTACCTTAAGCCAAATTCGCCGTGGTCGAAGTGGTCAAGGGAATGGATGGCTATGTTCAGGTCGTTGAAGCCCAGCTGCCAGTAATATTCAACTAGAGGTATCAAGTCCTCCTCGTCAGCTGCAGGACGGTTATTAATCAGTGGGATGTGCTAAGGAGCATTGTGACCAACGGCAAGGGAGGTACTGGTTCGGTCTCTTGGCAGGTCGTTTCTCCGAGTTCGAAGTAGTTGAACTCATCGTGCTTGAATCCTGGGTCGTAAAAGTCCCGGGGGTTGACTCTAGAGCTTTACGCTTGCGCTTTCTAGACATGGAGGGAAGGATGGGAGGGAATGTGGCGAATTGGTGGCGAATGTGAGACTATGTTTTGATTTGTTGTGTGAAAGAGTCGTCGTGACGTCATTCCTTCCTTCTCTTCAACCTACGGCCAAACACCCAGGGGTTCCCGTGGAGGATTATGCCGGCTGGTGCCTGGCCCTCCACGTCCCATGCTGCGTGGGTGCGATTGCATCCCCAGCAGGTGTTTTTCCTCCATCCCGCTGCCCTTTCCAACGGAAACTTATGACTCGAAGTCGTGATTATGTAATATTTTTACTTTGTCTTCATTTTTCGATCTCTGAGCCGAGTTAGGTAAGGTTAGTGTAGCTAATCCAGTACCAGCGTCGGCCTCAACCCACCGCCTGGTCTCGGTCTCTACTGGATACCCGTCTCCTTGTACTTCACCAACGGCTTGTCTCTGGGGTCCTAGCACCCGAAAGGGTCAAGTCCCACCGCCAATCACGCTTGCCGAAGTCCCGGCGCGGAAATACGAAGCTGTCCAGTCCCTGTTGCCATACGAACTGGGGGCGAATTGAGGTGTGAATTGAGTTGGAAGCGCCGGTCGAAGAGTCCTTGGTGGAAGATTCGACTCAGGCGCGGCTTCGAGTTTGCGTTGACAAACCTGGGTCCGTATAATTATAATTCGGTGTCACTCGGGCGCGTCAATGTATTTAATTACTTTCCTCCGTCCGACGCCCAGTCGGAGATCTAATGTTTTTGCCCGGGAGTAGTGTTGCCGCGACTCGTTAAGTCGGAAGTCGACTTGGCTAAGTCGACTTGTGGCAACTTTCGACTTGACTTGACTTGACTTGGTCAGCTCAAGTCACTTGAAGTCACTCGAGTCGACTCAAGTTGGTTGAGTCACACCAATATTAATGCACAAGGGTGGATGGCACTTGGTACACAACTCTGGATGTTAAATAGCAGTCAAACTGTGGCAAGATACAAATTCAACTACTCGTCGTTCTCCTCCGGCATTTCCGTAAATATGGTCCCATCTGCTGAGTCGCAACTGTCAACAATCTCGCGCCAAATCACATCCCTGTCTTTGTCTTGTGTGTCGGCCAGAGTTCGAAGCCAGTCTTCATCGTCGTCGGCAACAGGGACAGTCTGCCAGTCAGACATAAAGTTGAGCCTCGATTTTTTGTAATTAAATTTGAGCATTTGCAGAGCCTCCATCAGCACAGCACTGGTGCGGTTTCTTCAAGTATTGTACTTCAGTATCAGTAATGCTTAATCTCTGTCCAATCCACACTCCTTTTACTTGACAAAGTTCACGATGATTTCCCTTTTGGGAATCTTTCGACAAAACTGTACCGAGTATAAGATATTACTAACAATTGTGCGGTAGCCGAAAAATTACGAAACGAATACTTAAACCATTAAGGAAGGGCTGTATAAGGAAGAGAAACCTTGCTGTAATACCCCTCATCCGCCACAATGTGTTTTGTCCGAGTGAAACACGATCACGTGCCTTGATGGAACTGCTGTAGCATCGTTTGCGGGTCCTGTATCAAAGTCCTCCAGCATGGATCGTGGGTGAGAGCGCCTGGACCACCAGTCCGTCATCGTATCCAAGCACTCCAAATTTTCAGCGCCTACATTGACAACATCCGGGGACTTCTGAGTGATTGAGCGGCCTTTGCAGTAGTTGTGCAATTTCGACTTCATGTATTGACCAGTGAGTTTTGCTACATCTGCTTCTTTGTCTGGAGTTCCATGCCGTGAGCCACGAGCCACTGTTTTGAATTGCTTCTCCATGTACCTTTGCACTTTGCGCAATGTTGGGATTGCTGGCGAGATTTTCTTTATGTAATCCATGTTTGCACCTGGCCCCATGGATCGGTAATTTACCTGAGCGATTCAAATGTGTGAGAATATACTGGGTATGAGTTCATTGACTACTGGCCTTGATGTCACATATATTTTCTTCCTGCCCGAGATCAAATGGGAGGTAGGTATTCTCGCGGCCTGTCCGGCTCATCACCCAACAGAACTCAGTTATATATGTCCTGCCAGAAAGAATTAATGGTTAGCTGCATTTCTGGGGGTCAGAGAACACATACTTCATCTCTGGGGGCCATTCCTGGTTCAATCCTTGCAGAAGTTCGAGGACTTCAATTGTGTAATTGGAATTACCACCGCCCGCAAATCGGAAAAGAAGAACTGGAAGCAAGTCCTGCATTCGGCCAATATCACCAGCTTTAATTGCGTCTCGCAACTGCAGATAGGGCAGTACATCTGCATTCCACATTGTCCACTGCCGTTTCGTATGATCTTGTTCATCATCAAGAAGCTGATCAAGTTTAACCAAGGCTTCACGAGAAGCATGCTCGCGGAGAATTTTTCGCGCCATTACCCTCAGCTGAGTGGGTGACAGAGCCTTGAGCTCAGCAAGAGATTCAACATTGCCAACAACCAACCAGCAGGCCCGGAAGTGAGCCTCGCTGATGTGTTTAATGGCCTCATCTAGATTGTGCCAGAAGGGGCCCTTTGTAGCTTGCGAAATTAAACCCTTGCGGTTCAGCACGTCAAATGCCTGTCGCGGGCCACCGATATTGGCAGATGTGCTCAGGTACTGCCTGTGAAGCGAGTTTGCAAGTGCCATGACGAGATGGAACCAACCGAACACCGGAATCATCCAGTCCATGCGATCGTATGGATTGTAATCTTCATGTCGATATTTCTACAATCCGCGAAGCCTGCCAATAGTGAGCTGGTCGCCGAGCCAAACAATTATTCGCTCAAGGGCAGTGCGCCGTTGCTCGTCCTCAGTATCAAGATGGAGTTGACGCAGCCATTCATGCATGCAACGAAGTGTGCCATCGTAACTGGCCTCCTCATATGGCACAGTGCGCATGATGTGGCCAATTGTGGAATTCTCGGGGCCCGTTGGAAGTTTGTGAACGGGCTTGGGGGGATCGAGTGCGAGCGCACCTTGACCAGAGTATTCTTTGAAATCTGGACTGTCGAGTAAGAGGCGAAGGATAAAAAATGCATCCTGCTCTTCCATCCGAGCATCGGCAGTCTCGTTCCCATAAAGTACTTCAGCAAAGTCGAACATTTCTTTGCAATGGAGGGTTCTGTGAACTTGGAATAATCAATTGGCCTGGAGGGAAAGGGCTGCACGTGCTGGGAGGATCCATACTGTAGCAGCACAACCACTGATGAAATGGCTTTGATTGTCAAGTCGCTGTGAAAAGTCGCGAAGTGGAAAGTCGACATTGTCGTGGGTAATATTCCACGGGAGTTTGTGTATGAGCTGACGAGTTTTTTCCATCGCGCGATCGGATATAGTGCCGAATGCATTGGCTGTCCACTTGTGGCTCATTACTATGCCGAGGGCATGCAAAGCGTCGAAGGCACGGGCCGAGAGGCCACAGGCTTTTAGATAAATTGCCCAAAGCTTTGGCACCCGCCCTTGCCGGTGTGATCGTGTGTACTGAATTTGAGAGATAATATTAAGCACGACCTGTGGCAGCGTAAATACAATGATAAAAGCCGTGTTGGTTATTTTTTTAACACACCATATCAGGATCTTTGTGTTTGTTTCGTGACTTTTGCAAAGGAGAGTATGCCGCATGGCGAAGCACTTCCCAAAGCATCGGATTCCCCGATTTGACCTCTGTTTTGAAGGAATCAAAATTTAAGCTAGTCAATTGCTCCTCTGAAAGGTCCTCAGGTGGGGAGAGGAAGAGGGAGGCAGACAGCTTTATCCCGCGATCGATGCAGCTGCAAACTGTCTTCAATGCAAATTCCTCCAGCGGCGGACATGCTCCTGCAGGTTTGGAACCAGCAGCCCGAGGAGGTTTATGCCAACGCGCCAGTATTTCGGGCAGCTCGTCGCTAACCATTAACGAGGTACGGGCATAGCGGCATGCCTGATCTGCAGTGCATTTTGTGTCACCCCAACTGAGGGCATCCAGAAACAGCGGCAGGGGCAGTCCCACATCATGCATAGCTGCCAGCACCTTCTTAACCTTCTCGAGAACATCAGTGCCCTCCAGGTTAGCCTTTGCCCTCCGCACGTTAATGAGCTCGATGGGGTCGTGTTGCTCAGTGTCTTCATCGTCGGATAGATCGGCTGCGCAGTCGTGCTCATCGTCCACATGTTCCAGACTGTCATCGAGCTCAAAGTCGGGGTCATCTGCATAGAGGAAGTCAAAGTCGTCGCCATCCATAGTGGTTTGGTGAACGGGAATTCTTATCAACGATTATCTCAAACCAAACAATGTGACATTCGTGACATATCACAGCGAGCGCATGGTTACTATACGAGTTGCACCAGACGTTATAGGGCAGTGCTCCTCCATCAATTCTCATCAAAATTCTGCCTCGGCAACATCTAAACAATCTAATCCCCTTTTAGCCTGCCCGTGAGCGGAGCGAGCGACTGCCCCATAACGTCGGGAACGAGACTATCAACACGAGAAGAATGATCAACATTAAAATGTATTACCATTTACCCCCTATGGGTATTATGCAATATCAACACTCTCAAGAGGCCCTGTTTTGCCCTTCGGAAAGATAATATAAAGCCGGTTCTGCCATCTGTTCAATGTCAGCACATGGGATTGCAGATTGGGGATGCACTTGCCTAGTGTATGTTTTCGATATCTAGTCGTCCGTTGGTCTTTAAGACAGAGCTGTGCATCATTGACACATGATTGTTCCGTTAGTTGAATGATTGATCTGCCATCACCATTGAATTACCCAAACGATCATTGCCAGTTGCAAATGCGGCACATTCTGCTGCTGTAGATTGGCTGTAGAGCTAGTATGAGGTTCTAGGAGATTCTCAGTTCCGAGACCCGACTTAAGTCTACTCAAGTGACTCCGAGTCGACTTGCACTGACTTGCAAGTCAAGTCAAGTCTCAGTTCCGACTCGACTTAACTTGACTCAAGTCGCATCAGCGAAGTCGACTTAAGGACAGCCAAGTCTAAGTCGCGGCAACACTACCCGGGAGTAGGGAGTAATGGGCGGCAAATGTAAAGACATACCTTACTTTATATCCACCGTCCGGACTCATGCCCCAGGTTCAAGACGTACCCAAAAATTCAATAGTAGACGCAATTCCTGTCCCCAAGCTCCACCGACCGTCATCTGAATCACGTGGGAGATAGCTCTTCGAGCCTGATCAACTTTCAAGCATGAACGGCAATCACGGGCGGCAATAATAAATTAGTAACGTCGGAGTATTTCCGGGCCTTTTCAGGCTTTGCAGGTCGCTCAGATCAACCCAGAGCGACAATTTACAGCAATTTCGAACGATTCAGAACTAACTTTGGATCACTATTCATCAGTGATCGCTCGCGCCGCAGGGTGCGGAGGTAGATTACGGGAGATTAGCGGTGATCCATGGTGAGTCGAGGTTTCTCTGGAGTTACCTGTAGCCCAAAGGAGACTCGTAACTCAAAGGCAGAGGAGTGGCTTTCGTGCGCACCGCGGAAGATCGGCAGCGCCCGGAACTTACCGGGAGCTCGTCTGCGAGATATTGATGGCACGGGCAGCGAAAATGAGCCCAATTGCTGTGGAATACATTAATGTTTGAGCCCCGCACAGCCTGGAGCACACAGAGACTGAATAAATGGGGCGACGTGATCATCAGGCCAGGGATAAGAATAGAGACAGCCCCTCGTAACCCATCCTGTTAACTTTATGAACTGTTTCTTCTCATCATTTCTATACTTCTGGTATCCATGATTCTTCGTTCTGGTCGCAGCGGAAAAGATACAGTACAGCTGAGTCTGTTGCTATGGGCTCCTCGGATGCACCCACTGTAGTTAGAACCCGGGATGCACGGTACTCCCCCTTGCCTCTGCCCCGAACACAAAGAACACAAATATGAAGATGTCGCTGATAGGGGCGGAGGACCAGCTGAAATACAGCCAACCCTGAATTTTGATCGGCAGAAGCTCCCAATGCTTCCTCATATTAGTTGCGAATCACAGTCTTGGGCTCTTCAGCCTCACGCAGTTTATCCAGCCAGCGGTATGTTAGTACGAGATTTCGCATAGCGTGCAATGTGTGTGGATGATTGATGCCCAGAACCCTTTTGCTCTTCTCTAACACAACAACACCAAGCTTTGCTGCCTCCCAGAATTGATGGAGTCGGTGAAGGGTACATCCCAGATTACCCATAGCTTGAAGAGTGTCTGGATGGTCATCCCCAAGAACCTGCCTCTGTTTATCCAGCACAACAACTTCAAGCTCTTGTGCCCGGCGGAAGTCACCTTGACTGTGATATGTTGATGCTAGATTGCCCATAGCTCGAAGAGTCTTAGGATGCTCATCACCCAGATCCTTTGTTCGTTTCTCTAACACAACAACACCAATCTCTTCTGCCTTCTGGAACTTGCCTAGACCATTGTACATTGATACCAGATTACCCATAGCCTGTAGAGTGTCTGGGTGGTCATCACCGAGAATCTGTTTTCGCTTCTCCAGCACTAAAGCTTGCAGCACTTCGGCCTTGTGGAATTCACCTAGGTTGTGATATGTTGATGCTAGATTCTCTATAGCCTCCAGAGTGTCTGTATGGTCATCCCCAAGGACCTGCTTTCGCATCTCTACCACTGGAAGCTCAAGTTCCTTGGCATCCTCATACCGTCCTGCATGGAAATATATTATGCCACATTGTCCACCAAAATCCACAGCCACCTGCTGGTTGCCATGCCTCAAGGAGTCAACATGGGAAGTTAATCTCAGACTGGCAAGTTGTATATGCTCATCCAGGATTTCATTGATGGACATGCCCATGATAGCCGCCATAATAGAATGATATGACTGTTGGTCTGTGATTGTTGTTTGACACCAACTATGCACCAGTGGATGAATTGACAACATTTTTCTCTCTGGATCAAAGCTCATTAGAGAATAAGCCTTGATCTCATTTGTAACTTTCAGAAAGCGAAAGGTGTTCCACTCATCTGCAGGTTTCATGAACCACTCAAGGAACTCCAGTGGTTTTCTCAGTGCTTCTCTGGATGGAATGGCCTGTTGGAATGTGTATGTTGCAGCCCTGCTGAAAATGTCCTCTGAAATTCCATCGCAATGGAGAAATGAACAAAGCTGCAACAACATTGCAGCCAGTGGACTGAGCCTGTCAAAGCTCATTTGCCATGTTGTGTATACTGTCCATTCATAGTCATCGTGACTCTGAGCTGGTTTTTCACTCAGTAGTTGGGCTCGATTCTTCATGTAGATGTCCAAATAATTGTCCAGAGCTCCAGATTGTGAGATGAATGCTCCAGCCTGCACAATTGCGAGAGGAAGGTAGCACATTTCCTTTGAAACATCACTTATGAAGAAGTAGCAAGAAACAAATATCAACTCACCTTTACAATCTCAGCTGCAATTTTTGTGTTCACTGATGAACTCTTTTGAGCAGCACTCTTGAGTAATAATTCTACAGCATCCATCTCCTCCATATCAGACACAGCAGAGTTTGCTCCAGCATAGACACAGAGCCCAGGGTTACGGCTTGTGATAATAATATTCCCATGATTGCACTGGGGTATAAACCTGTTCAGGTCAATCTTGGGATCATCGGCATTGTCATAGAACAGCAACCAGTCTTCTTGTGTTTTGGCGAGCCAGTTCAATGCATCCTGTGACAAGTTGCCAGAGGTTTTCACCGAAGCAATGTTCTTTAAACCAGTATCAATGGTTTCCACTGTGCTGCCATCAAGGAAAAACTTGTCTGTGAAGCTAAACTCATGATGAGTCTACAAGTCTTTACTTTCCTCCAAATTTTAACTTACTGTGACGAGTCATTGATAAACTTGAGTGCAATCTGTGTTTTCCCTGCTCCACCTAGGCCATGTAGAACATAAATATGTTGTCTCCCAATGTCCTGGTTCAAATATCCATGCATCTTGTTCAGGATTGCTTGTCTGCCATGAAAAATCCTGGATGGCAGAGGGCAATTGTTAATTCGTTGAGCAGCTTGACCTGTAGAAATATCTGCAAAATCCTGGGTAAAAACAGAGTAACACTATTGAAATGAATGCTACCTGCTGGCATCATAGTTGCATGAATATAATTTAAATTTCCACCAATAAATGTCCCGCCATTAATTACTCTCTGCCTCTGGGGTTGGTCATCCCAAGGTTGGTGACAGGTCCCAGCAACAGAAGCTATGACTGACGGTGTAGGTTCGCCAAATGGCCCTGTCAAAAGCTGCAAGTTGAACGATGGTGTGCACTGGGGTTGCATTTCCTCGGAAAATAGCTGTGTGGAAAAGAGTGGAATTGGACCAAGCTCGGTTGAGGTCAACCCAAGTTGGTTATCAGAGGGTGAAACCTTGCTGAAGTCTCCCAGACTGCCTGTGATGTGTGCGAAACTGGACAGGGGATGTTCAGAACCCATAGAACTTATTGAGTTTTGAAATGGTTCTTGATATGTGAAATCTTGTGAGGTGTGTGGGGCACTGAATGATCCCAAGAAGTGTTGAGAATTGAACTTGTTCCCCTGTGGGGCAAATGTAAATGGCGGAGAGTTCGAAAATGATGGACTAGATGCAACAAAGGTAGCTTCATCAGCAAGAAGGACAGATGAGCTCCGTGCCTGATTCAAAATCTGTGGGTGGTGAGAAAGATCTTTTTGGCTTCATTAGACCCTGTTGATTACACTGGGCAGGACATACCATATGGTAGTGTCCTCATGGCTCCAAATCCTCGGTCATTCCTTTCTACCCCTGATAACTCGCGACTTGGGCCTTCCATCACAAACTCTGGTGAACTGATGTTTTGCTCTGGGGTGACAGTTTGTGCAGTATGGATAATAGTCAGGTCCCCAGCATTGTCAATGAAAGTCCCGCCATTGATTTGGAACCCGGAGGCGGAAGTGAAGAGTAGCATGGGAGAAGCGGAAGAGAGTAAGAAGACACGTCATGCGCTGAGAAGCATCTGCTACTGCCGAGTTCCGTGCTAAAAATGGTGGTTATTTCACGGCATCGCGCGAGGCCCCTGGTTACTATCTTTCGTAACGGTCCAGGCATAGAGTAAATTGACCGCTAATTTTGGAGGGTATTTTCTTCAGCCAGCCGGCTCCAGAAGTCTTTAATAATCCACAGATATGTGGAGGCACCAAACGAAGATAATCCCAGTAGATGGGGGGGAAAGCAGCTTTTTTTGCAGCTCCCAGGGCCGGAATACCGTCAAAATAGAGTAAATCAGGCACAATCCTCAAAAAAGCGGACCGCCGCGAAAGGTCGACCCGGGGCGCTATCGCGCACGTATATGACCGCATCTTTAACGAGATGGACAGCTTTCACGTTTCATCTCCATCTGCCATCTGGCCTGTCCTCATCTCTGTTCCGAGTCACCAATATAGAATGACCAATAGCGCGCGAGAAATTACACAGCATATGTGATGAGAACTTTGAGAAGCAACAATTTACTATTACTGCTCAATTTTTCTGCTGCTCGAACCCGAGATGGCTGTGCACTGCGGAATCTTGCACCGGATTGCATCCAGATCCGCAGCTTTCAAAGCAGTTCATTTTTCTCACTGTGCCGTAGTACAACACACGCCCGTGTAGAACCAGTAACTATCCTGCTGAAATTGCTTGGCTACAAGGCTCAAATCTGCATTTTGTGTATTTTCTTCCAGAGCCGCAAAGTTTCTGTGCCTCTCGTCACGCCCATTCCATTCGGCAATTGCTGTCCAGCACTCAATCATCTCAATTTTCCTGTGGCTAGATGATATGTCCGTGTCCGTTTCCAGTGGTTCCCCGAACAAAGCACAAAAGATTTATCGTAACTATACTATACACCATTAATGAGGATGTGGTAGTGGTGACTTTACATAACAAATTTTTGGGCTCGTCAAAAGCGTGGAAGCAGGAAAGGGAAGGAGAAGCACAGAGTGGGATTCGAATCAACAGAATTCCAATGCCAATGGCTTTGGACTACAGTGGAGATGATTGATGCCCAGCGGCATGGCGGCGTTCCAGAAACTGATTCTCGCATGAGTGTCGATGCACAAGTTGTGAGCGAGCTAGAAGTATGCCACCGGGGAGGGGACATAAACAGAAAATGTTACAACATGCATGCATGTATGTCACAGCGAGCGAGCGCGCCGCGGCAGGGCAGAGATATATATCATGAAGAGACCTTCCCGGATCTGTGCCTGAGACGCCATGAGCTGCATACAATCAAAGTAAAGCGTAAGTTAGAGGTTACTGGATACACAAAATGCGGGCGCACACCTTGTTAAGATGATCCTCAGTCTGCGAATGATGAGGAATAATAATGCTGAATGAGTACGACCCTCAAGGGGCGGAGGCAGGGAATTTCCAGGAAAACTCACATCAATCTCGAACATAACCACAGGGTAGACATGAATGAACGACCGAAAGTGTAGACCCAGGGTCATGACTTCGAAGGAGATGAAGTTCTGACCGATGTTGGAACGATGGGCAGGGCCACAATGAAGCCCACGAGGACCTTTCACTTGGCTTCGAAAGGGAGTCTTTAAGCCGACACGTCAGAAAGTTGGAGATAAAAGCAAGAAAATAGGAGATAAGTAGACGGAGAAGACAGAAAAAAGCGAAACAGCCTGCCCGCCGTCCCCGCCATCAGTGGCTGTGTGCCTTATTGCCTTCCCGCTCATTCAAAGCTTGATTATTTATCCATCTACTCACGCCCAATTCGTGCCCGGTAAGTAAGTGTTACAATTTTCTCTAGTGAATGCTCCATCGCAAAGAAGAAGTGGCAGTATAGGATAAACAAAATTTAAAAGCGAAGGTGTATCGATTGAAACGGTATCGCGGATTCTCCGTCTTCTACGTGGGATGTATCGAGTACAAAGGGAGAGGGGCGTGCGTGTGGAAGCGGGTGCGTGAGGTGCAGAAAACATGAGAGTCGAGGGGAAAGGGAAAAGGAATTGGAGACTCGAGATAGAGAGAAAGACGGTATGCATCACTGACCCCACATACGGGGGGTAAGCCGCATACGCGTACCCCCGCGCGCATTCTCCACCTCCACCTTCGCCTCCAACGGCGCGCGCGAGTGTGCATCTGCGCCCAAAGTCATATTCTGCTTTCATATCCTCCGCATTCAGATCGTGCGCTACGGTAGGCGGAACCCTCCGAGGAAGCTGAATGCGCAAGTGCGCGCCAGCCGCACCTCCATCTCAATATCAACATCGACGTTGCATACATTCGCGTACTGCAGCGGCTCGAAGCCACTGTCGGTCGCGCTCGATCAAGGGGGCTGCTGCGGTCGAGGAAGGCGAGAAAGATGGGGACGGTGGGCGCAAGGGAGGCGGTGGGGGAGGATGTATTCCCACATGCACGCACACCTACCTTCTGCAGTAGAATACGCACCATGTGCCGGTGTTCGGTGTTGCTATCCCCGCCGAAGAGGACGAGGACGACAACGAGCCCCGTTCACCAGCGCCCCGTCCCATGCGTACCGCAGCGCGACCGAAATCGGCGCGTACCCGTCCACCGCGACAAGCCAAAGCCGCCATGCTTGAGGATGGCAGAGTCCGCTCCCGCGCTCGAGGAGGGCGATGGGGAAGGTGCGCACGGGCATTGGGGAGGATACACGTACCCGCATCCGCATCCCCAAGGCATCGTGCGCTTTCTCCCGCTCCATCTCCAGCTCCATCCTCGTCTCCATCTCCATCGAGATTAGTGGGTGTGACCCGCACGGCTCCTCCTTCGAGATCCCTGTCCGAGTCCCCTGAGACGTCGACGACGGGCACGAGATACATGCGCGAGTGTGTGCTGTCGCTGGTGTCGTAGAGGGTGGTGTCGCGTTCGTGCCCGTAAGGGAGGGAGGGAGGAAGGGAGAGAGGTCGAGGCGGGCGGCAAGGCGGGCGGTGCGGGTGCGGGTGCGGGTGCGGGTGCAAGTACGGGCCTGCGCTGCGTCCATATACAGCAGCCGCACGCCGGCGCTGGATCCGGGGACGAAAATGCAGGAAAGCATCCCCACTACGCGCAGCTCTCCTCGATAAGACCTTCGTGCCTCCTCCATGGACCGAAGCAGTCTCGACCATGGACTCATCGCGGCGTGCACGAGAGGAGAGCCCGAGGACTTGCAGCGATGACGGAAGTCTACCCAGGAGACCACGATCACGGTGCAATTGGGAGCGCGAGAGCTTGAGACGGGCCATGGGTACGTGATTGCGGGCAGCAGGCGCAAAAAAGGAGCCGGGAGCAGCGGTAGAGGAAGGCGCGAAGGGTGAGGATGACATAGGATTGCATTGGGCTGGTGCGGAGGCCGAGGGTGTCGTGTCATGACAGAGTTCTTTTAAGGAATCGTAAGTACGGGAAACGAGGACGAAGGGAAAGGAAAAATAAGGCGCACAGAGTAGCATTTGAATGAACGGAGCACCAAGGCCGATCGCGAGATCGCGTCCAAGGACTGCACGCCGCGTCATTTCTCGACCATGGATCCTACAGCCGGCGGCTGAGACCAGGACGCGGCGGGCATTGCGACGGCGATGTCGGCGATGAGTCTTGTATTTGCAATGGTCCAACGGCAGAGACGCGCTTGAATGCAGAGAGTCGTCCAACGGCGATGTCGAGTTTGAAGAAACAGCGATCAGCGGCTGTGCATACACCGCCACAGCGTCGTCATCCTACTTACGTCCTCCATCTCGCTGCGACTTTCTCTGGTAGCGTTCAAAAGAACATGACTGTTAGATTCTAGCTTCTTGGTTTAAAAATCTGGTCTCACCATTTGCGGACCGGAACTCTACTAGTTACTCTAGGGAACTCTTCGAAACTAACCTTTCCCCGAATCCTCGACACAGGTCAATGGAACCACGTTGCCGTTTTCTACCGTTGGACTCGGGCTTGCTGTCATCAAGTTCCTGCTAATTCTGATTCACGTTGCTTTTTTGCTCGTATTCTTGTTCTAGATGATCTTGCCTGGGCGCTGCGGCATTCTGAATGATCTGGGGTCCGAGGGCCTCAATCTATTCATCCTGCGCTCCCTCTGGTTTTTCTTGCGCACCCTTGGCGCACCCAGTCTCTTGCATGATTCGATGTCTTCCAGTGTTCCCGCAATGCCAATCCCGTTTCCGATGAGCTCCTCAACTGACTTGCCTGGCCGAATGTTGATACATCTGATTTAGTGAGCTGTTATAGCTCTCTAATCGCGTGTTCCCCATCAACTCGGTTGGTGGGGTCCAACCCACAGAACCACGAATTTATTAGGCCCATCCTCGATCTGCTGTGGGATTTTCCTCTTGTTTGCACACACTGCTTGATCTAATTCAGAGTGTGCCAACTTATCAAACTAGACTTTACGCCATCCTTTATAATCACCTCTTTCAGAGTGCGCCAGATAAAGTGAATTCAGCAGCTCGAACCGAATGCCTCTCTCTCAATGGCCCGATCAAATGGAATGCATGCTATGATTACTTATTGACTGTTGCTCGCGCGGGTCCACGAGCTCGAACTCCGGCCTAGTACCTGACTGACGAATTATTTTCCTCTTCTGAAGGACCTCCGAGCTCCGGATTCTACGCAGTTGGAGATGCGGATAGTGTTAGTCAAAGCCCAAATCTACGGCAACATATCCATACTTCTCTTGCCGGGACAGTGGAGCTGGGATTCCCTGCTGTTCTCAGAAATATAAATGCTAATTCTGTTCACAGAAATTTAAATACACCCCACACCAAATTCAGGGCCTCTTCGGTATGTTCGGTTGGTAATTTAGTTATGGGCAGCGGTAAATTCGCTCTCCTCGAAAGGTATAACTACCCGGTCCGAACCAAGTATCCGCCGAACTGTGCGTGCGAATTGAATTCAAGAGTCCCATTTCATCGATAGATTCAACAATGCGCGCTGTCTTCTTTGAACACGCGGGTTTAGTGCTGTGCCAATGCCTCCCTATCACCACCTAGCGGCGAGGATGTGTCGCGACGGCGCTAATTTCTCTTTCTGCGAATAGTGATGGATAAAGGTAATTGCGTTCTACTGCTGATTGGGCAACTGCTGTAAATAAATTCCGATCTGGAAACGGGGCCGTTGCCGCGGATCCAGAGAATCATAGACTGAAATCGGAACTGGTGGGCAGGCTTCACACGATGAATGCTTCAATATGCTATCCTTGAGCACTCGCAGACGCTGAATGTCACGGGTCACAGCGCTGGAGAATTGAACGAAATGGTGCAGTACACGGACGGAAAATGGTTGTGAATTGATGTTCGTCAGAAGCTTACCGGTCTGATCGCAATTTAGATCCCCGCACGACACGGATGGTAAAGAGCAAGATAGTTCCTGCTTTACTCCCGATTGACCGATGTGATTGCGGCAACTCCGGATCGTGTCAAGCCCAAGCAGGCGGCGGCGCCAAACAAATTCGATTTCAGTCCACGTGTTCTGAATTGGCGACACCGGCCCCGTTTCCATATCGGAGTTTCATAGAACAGCGCACCATTGATTTTTCAATCAACGGTTGAACGGAACCACCCTCGTTCGCAGAAATAGGAGTTAGCGCCGCCATGATAGTATGTGCTCTCCCTTCGCCGCGGGAGTAAACGAAAATTGATAATAACGAGGCACTGGCGCAGCACTAAACACGACTGTCAGAAAAGCTACAGTGCGCATGGTGGATTTAATTCCACGCTCGTCGCCAACAGCACGGAGAAGATTATAGCTCGTGTTGTTGCTCGACCGTGGTCCAAAATGCAACTTCAGAAGTTGTCGGTCTTACAAATGAGGGAATTGTCCGAGTTTCACAATTGGGTGAACGCAGTGCCTGAAATGCGGGTTTCTCTCTTCTTCTGCTTACTAGCCAACCACTTGGTAAACCTCCTGCCCCGGTGCGTTCGGAGCGTCGCCAATGTTTCTGGGCGTTAATGGTGCGCGCGCTTTGGAAGTGAACGTTGACAGGTTAATCAGCGCCGTGCATCGGTTTTGCCCTTCCATTCAGTGTTTGTGAGCGCTCAAGGAGGCATATCAAACCTGATATTAGTGACTTGGTTCAAGCCACTGCTGAACGCAGTTCCTGACGTGCCGTTCTTTTGTTTTCTTTCTCTCCGGAATATCACAGATACACCAGGGCATACCTTGTAATTGGTTGCTTAAATCCATCCATCGACTCACTGGAAAGAATCTGTGCCTCACACGCACAACATGGAGTCCAAAATTATCCCAGACTCCCTTTATCTGCCCTTGGCAAGGCGCTTGCGGTCATTCCAGCGCTACTGTCCAATCTCCCGATTCTATCTCTCTATATCGGCTGTGTATTCCGGAACCCACGTTCATCTGGCTCCGTTCTCAGCGCAGAATCCTTTCATTCTCTTCCGCTCACCCTGTCATCGTCGGATTCACCCGCCCCCCTTGTCGTAACGTAGCACCGACCCACTGGAATATAAGGCACTGCCCTGAGCCTCAATACCAACGGTAAATAAATTCCGATGGTGTCCCGTCGGGCGCCTATAAGGCTGTCAGGCTCGATAACAAAAACGAAAGAAAAAAGAATTTTGCGACACTAACTCCTCCTCCACCGCATTCGAGGAGAATAGCTTGACGTGCGTGCCCTCTCCCTTCTGTTCGGAATCCCCTAACCAATCAATTTTGCAGTGAGAATTCACGACAAGTATCTCCCTTTCCGCGAGAGTGCGTATCCTGGATTCTTAATCACGTCGTACTTCCAAAACATGCGCCCGCAAACCTGGTGCTATCTCCTCCCTTGCTCCGCGTTCTCAGCCCCGGCATCCGGCATGGCCTACGGCGCAGATATATTGACGCCCTAAACCCTGGAGAACGGGTTCCTGTCTCTCTCCGCGTTTGATATGTGCCGGCGCATACGTAGGCGCTCAAATGTGTGACCCAACTCCTCGTTTGGGTACGTCTTCAAGTTCCTGGACATCTCGGTCAGCAGCCACTCTTCGCGTGGTGATGTCTCTTTTTTTAGCGTTCGGAATACTTACATCCTGGCAGCGTCAGTCGACTTCGTGTAAACAGTAGCGCACCGGCCATCGGGACGGGCACTGAAATCCCCTGTGCCGGAAGCACTTGGAAGTCACCTACCATTCTGTCTGTCTCCAGTGTTCACGTCGGGTGCCGAATTTGATGGTGCACAGAGCTCTCGTGACTGTTCTGTGAATTTCAGAGGGTAATATCAGTGATATACTACATGCTCAAGGAGGTTAAAAATTCTAAAGTCGCCCCTGGCATACCGTTCGCTCCGAGTCAATTTGCAAAGCAGAATCAAGATGATGTCAGGGGGAGTGACGCTCTCCGGGAGAATAAACATCGGACCGGTGCTGTCCCGCAGAACGCGTGTTGCATGTGCCTTATTCGGAAAGCGACTTCTCTAACGCGTGAAATGGGGTGTAAAGGTGACCGGAAAGACGCGTGAGCGCGGAGGTCTATAGTGAGTCCGATCGTTGTAAGCGCGCGCGCCATCGGCAGAAATATGTGTCCGCTATGCCGCGGTAATCACCTTTCCTCTCCCATTCAATCACCTTGTTCCCTCCTAGTACCAGAAGACAGAAAACTTCGAGCGATTCACTAATCTCACAAGGAACTCTGGGCTGGCACGGCATGGGATCAAAGTTGAAGAATCTTTGTCGAGGTGCTTGGTACCATGAATATCTTGAGCGTGTACTTCACGGTGTGATATCGTTCACCCTGCCCCCAAGCAATGGAGACTGACATACTGTATGACATGACAAACATGTCACGCTCAATCTGTCCCCCGTTTAGCATGCAAGGGCCCTTAGTTTTGATAATAATATGCTGGACGTGCTTCACGTTGTGCACAGTGCTCTAGCGCGCTGTCAAGAAGCTGAGGCTCTGACAGGATCTAGGAACTGAGAGCCCTCATGTCAAGTAATTCTTGAACATGGGTCGGCCCGGGACGGCGCTTAATCGCGGCCGTTGAAAGGAGAACCTCCAAAATCTAATTCTATACCGTGCTGGGAGCGGAAGATCGATGATCTACGACTCTGTTGTATAAGATGGGGTCCAGTGCGAACACTTCCAGCACAACTGACCCCCATGAAGGCACCCGAATACCTGAGAAAGGTCCTCTCCCCGAGAACCCGCGCCTATATCACGACTCAAGCTTTATGCCTCTTGCTTGTTCTTCTGTCCTGGATCGTGGTTTTTGCCGCGTTGTTAAAGCCTCCTCACGACGTTGGTGATACGTTGTCTGTTCTCAATTCCAATGAGGTACAGTTGGCCTTTTTTGTGAGGCATACGACTGAGACTCTCGCAGATCTCGTTCGAGATTGACATTGTTGCAGTCGACCTGGACACCTTGACCCTGTCGGTTCTGCTGTTCCCTTTTGACTACGGGAAATGTACAGCGGATCCGACCGCCAGTGGCCTCGTTGAAATCTTTCTGGATCCGTGAGCTTTCCAATTGGGCACTCCTTTAATGGCGCGACTCAAATAACCAACGTCTGGGCAGGACTTTAGCGTCTGGGACAGCAATGTCGCCACTGAATAATACGGATCTCGGGGACCCAGTATATCGCCTGGATGTCGTCACATTTTGTGGCTTCAGTCCGACCTTGAAATACTGGCCCGATCTCCCGCTATTTCAAGCCGATTTGAGGCTACTGCCTTATGTGATTGATCCAAACGTGGATCCAACAAGTGCGAAGGCTTCCATAATTGCAACACTCGGCAACTATCCCTTTGACAAGTCAGATTCGCTGTTTTGCCTCCGTCCAACACTAACTTTCAACCGCGCTCTAGTTATCATGCCCTGCTCAATATGACGGCAATAGACGGAAACACAGACCTTGCCATCAAGACATCCATCACTCCGCTTGCACCGTACGTCTCTTACATATCTGATGCTATGCCAGTCACGTTTTCGTAGAGGTTTCTCGATCACAAGTGACGGCCTCTCTTCCGGGTCCCCAAATTATGTCCGCAGCATCAATGTACGCAGAAGCAAGCCTGTGAGGATATATGCGGTCCTCGTTTCCGTGTGCATAGGTGAGGGTTCAGAATACTTGTGATCTAAACCGGACTCAATGCGATCCTAGCGATTGTTAGCGTTATTCTGTTCGGTGGCACTGTCGACGTTTTCTTGTGGGGATACAAGCGGAAGACCGAAGTCCTTCTGCTGTCCGTTGCCACCCTATTCGCATTCACCCAGCTACGACAAACACTTCCCGGAGTCCCACCGGGAACAGGTAAGGGCGTGCATATATTTCACTGATGATCCTTGCTAAAATATGCATGCTTCTCCAGGCACAATTCTCGGTGCGCAGCCACAGCCTCTCATCTGATGGCGCATGTCGACCAATCTTTCCAGATTATTATGTTAACCTTCCTTGCTTCTTCCTGCTGGCTTTATCCGTGAGTGAGATTGACGACACATTCTCCTGTTCTGACATGCTCAACAGAGCATACTGTCCATTTTGACAAGCGCGTGGACGACGCACTCGGAGGATGGCAAACCTAGGGAGACGTGGCTCGGGCGGCGTAAGTTTTCGTTGCGATGCTATTTGAAAGATTGACCCGTCCTCTAGACTGGCCACTGCCGAGTTCCAACGGGAAAACAAACCTCCAAGCCGACGTTGCTGTTGAAGATTCCGTTGCCTGAAATTCCCCCGAAATCATCTGTTTCACAACTCGCACATTGGATGGATAAGCGCACAGCTGGAAATATGTCCTTAATCATAACAATCATGATCACCATTGTTGAATATTTTCCCAGTCCTAGTACAGTGCTGGCGTGTGACGGAGAAAGAAAATCTGAAATGCATGATACTGAGGCCAGAATCCAGATACCCGCCCGCAGATGAGGCTTCATGAACGCCACGGGTAGGCGCGAGAAGCGGGCCGTAAAGAGGCAGGCGCGGATATGAGTGAAGATAAGTATGGGCGACGGGCAGGCTAAAACGGGATGGGCGGATTGGGTCAGACTTCAGGGGGCTGAATAACAAAAATCCCAGTTCATTCCCATCCGAGTGCACTGCAGCAGCGGATGCGAGCTATGCTTCACAACAGCAATCGAAAGGTACAAGGGAAGTCCCTCGGACCGAGAACAATAGAGTGCGAGGTGGCAGCAAGGTCATATTTCGTTCAAATAACGCTAGATTTACGGCGGCTGGATCGGGAGCTGCAGATGCAGAGAATGTGAAAAACCCAGACGGGATGCAGTACAGGGTTCCTTGGATACAACAGTTTCTGTTTGATAAACATTTTAAAGAGGGAAGAGATCGCGGGGAATTAGACAGGAGTATGAAGACCCTGTGCTGACTGAGTGAGGAAGCCTGATTCTGGGGCAATACAGGTTCCGAAAAGGAAGTGAAAGAGCGAGGAAGGAGGATGCAAAGATTTCGCGGGAGCCGGTGCTAAACCGGTGGTAATTGGACTCGGAAGGAAGGAAGGAAGGAAGGAAGGGTGTATTACTGCGGTGGTCCCACTAAGGAACTGTGGAAGTCCATCTACACGTGGCAAATGGACACCTCACGAGAAAACTTGGCAGACGGGTGGGCCTAGTATCTTTTCCAGGAATCCTAAAAGCCACGAGGAAGTGACGGGGCGTCTCAGCATAAAGACTGAGGACGAGGAAGATGTATTTTGCAAACACCTGCACCGCCTTTCTCGAAGGAACGAGCTTCAGCATGAAGTCGTAATTCGAGATCTTTGTGTAGGAATCCCACGTTGTCGAATCATATCATCAGTGTCTTGAGGAACTGAGATCTGAGTTCGACTAGTCGTAGGCACTGCATTTTGACGGCTTCTGGAGCCACGTGTGTCCAGATTTGGCGAGTCTTAGTCGAGATCGGTCGAGACGTCTCGGCAGGGCCAGGCAGACCTTGCCGAGGCATCTCGACCGATCTCGGCTAAGGCTCGCCACATGGCTCCAGAAGCCGTCAAAATGCAGTGAGGTTAGCGGTGCAGTCAAAGAGCGCGTGAACTTCATCCTCGACACCTCCCCGACATAATCTGCAGAGCCTGTGCTGACGTGGAATCGCCTCCCTATACTGGGCAGGATAGCGAAGGCGTTCAATGCTCAGGTTGTGATCCCCGAGCAGTAGTCCGGTCATGGCCTTGCGGTGAGCAGGAACCGCCACCATTGTAAGATAGTGACAATTCAGGAGATCGTAGGGCGAAATGGCCTCGATCGTGGAATGATTGAGCTTCAGAAAGGGGGGGGGGGGGGGGTCTCGAGGTGGGCTGAAAAAATCTTCTCGGCCATTTGGAATAGTTTGAATTGTGTTGAATGGAAAAGAGAGGGCCCCATGTACCACCAAGCCAGATTGGGAAGTCAGATCACGAGGATCAGCATTACATTAATCGTCAAAGTGTCACATTCCTGCTATGTCGTGGTGCTACACGGAGCTCCATAGTATGCTATAGTACCTAAAAATCAGGTGATAGACAATAGAGAGCTTGCGCAAAAGCCGCATGGCAAGTTTGAAATGTGAGAGGTGTCAATCAACTATTTCAATGTACTGTACTATTAAAATCAATTCGTCAAGGGGTGTGACGCGTGACCCAACATTCCAATTCATCAATTCGTCAAGGGAGCTCGAGCTGCGTGACATCCCTCAAAATTTCGTCAACCCATAAAAATATTCCAGGAGCTGTCGCGAATGCACAGTGACTGGATGTAACAGTTTAGGAATGACCTGAGTACTTTATTTCAACATATCCTTGAGTGATGCGAAAAAAAGCATTTTTCTGTTGAATTTGCTTTGAACCACGATATTTGAGGCCAAAAAACCTTGAAAATGTGCAAGAAATTGAGTGGGAAGTGCCCACTGCCCACAGGTCAAGAAAATTGCTCCAAGCACCCCTGAACAGAAATTTTGAACCTACCGTGACGAAAATTATATTCGTCAACAGCCTCCGTGATGCGTGACAAAGTCGCAAAATTCGTCGCGTCAAGCACCCCGTGACGCGTGACTGACGAATTGATTTTAATAGTACAGTAAGCTTACCTGAGGCGAAGGAGAGGTGCTGTGGGGAGAGGGAACATCCTCGGCATTGCCTCTGCTGCGTGGCAGACGTGAGAGTGTGGGGAAAGGAAGTGGAGCTTGAGTGATACCTTCGTGATGTGTAAAAAATGCGGCCTCCCACAGTTGCACATCCAACAAATAGCACTCTCAGGAGTGGAATATGGGATTCAAGGGGCATTGGATGGCATTTAGCAAGACAAGAATTAAGAACAGTGAAGAAAAACCCGCGGCTTTGCGCAATGCACAAAAGCTACGTGCGGCTCGTGTGGCTTTTGCGTAAGCTCTCTAATGTTCGAAATCCAGCAAGTCCTGCATCTCTCCTAAACGGGTTGATCGAGACTTACCGCGCTGACTGAATTCTAGAGGCGAAATGTTGGCACATATATGTTCTTTATGCATTTGTGCTCCCAGCGGACCTGATTTTGGATCAGACCAGCAACATTCGTTTAGATGACACTTTGCTACCGGTGCGCAGCGGAGTAAATCTTTTGTTATTTCCATTTCTCCTATTGTCCCTCATACGATCTAAAGATGACCGTACCAGGTCTTCATTTACCAACTGAAGTTAATCCAATTATTCTTGCAGGAAGCTTTGTGAAACTCGTTGCCAGAATCAGCCATATCCCAAGCGATAATCAAAATACCCGCGTGCGTTGTGACATTACCTGCTTTCTTTCCACTCACAGTGGCCCGTTACGGAAGCGGGAATGAAGACATTTACCTTCCTTCGATCATACTGTACACCTATACCTTTTTTGCTCGTCGTAATGAGGTTCAAGCCAAGCAAAATGAAAGCCGCAAATAGGGTGAACTGACCTGGACCTGAGGGGCTTCGGAACTTGCAAGTTGGATCCACTCAGATCCCCAATACCAAATCCGATGCAATCGGTTGTAGACTTTGACCTGAGAACCACTGTCAGTAAATCTGAGAGCATCAAACAATCAAGACATAGCTAACTTACCGCGTTGGGCAGGCAATCCAATCCTCCCTAATTACATTACCTTCGGTACTCACATTCCAGGTCTGAAAGCGCGAAAACGTACCATAGCCTCGAATCTAGAATTGGAACCGTGAAATGGGGGACAAGTCAACTGGTGACGAAACTCGTATTTCCAAGTCCTGATGAATTGATGTCAATGGAGGACATGAATACGCAGACAGAGCCAAAAACATTGACAGGGTTGATGAGAATGTAGGTGTTCAAATAAATACGAGTCAAGCCCGCAGGACGTGATTGCTCAGAGAAACTGGCAGTAACCGATCCAGACTTGAAGGATAATTCTATTTGGCACCCGTCTACTTTCATCGGCTAAAGCCCGCTAAAGTCGGGTATCGTTGTCATTCGCGTTGGTGGACATCAGCGCATCAAATATGTTTACAGCCGATGTCAGTACCGAGGGCGCGGATCAAAAATTTTCTGTTTTGCGATGCTTCCAAAGAGTTCCCTATATCTCTGTCAGTTCTTCACTGATTCACATAAAAACTAAATAGATCTACTCAACTAATTCATGCACAATTAGTGATAGAGAGGAACTTGCGAAAATATTACGTATTAGGTAATTTCTGTTTTGGGGCTGTTTTTGCACTGAATACTGTCTAGCATGGCCAGAACATTTCCCAGTGACCTAGAATTTTGGGAGGGACAACATGCATACCTGACAAAACATGTTATAGAGCCAGAAGTGAGGATAATTCAGTTACAGTCCTTCTAGCTCCAGTGAAAACATTTGGCAGTTTTTGGCTTTCAGAGATATTGCCAAGATCACATTCATCTGGACATTTCATATAGTTCTGGCTCTATCACTTGTTTCATAACATATACACGTTGTCCCTCCCAAAATTCTAGGTCACTGGGAAATGTTCTGGCCATGCTAGACGGTATTCAGTGCAAAAACAGCCGCAAAACAGAAATTACCTAATACATAATATTTTCGCAAGTTCCTCTCTATCACTAATTGTGCATGAATTAGCTGAGTAGATCTATTTAGTTTTTATGTGAATTGGTGAAGAACTGACAGAGATAGGGAATTCTTTGGAAACATCGCAAGACAGAAAATTTTCGATCCGCGCCCTCGGTACTGACATCGGCTTTAAGGCCCGCGCACTCGGCAGCCTGCCGTGGGCTTAGACTTGGCTTAGACCAGAGATAGTGCTGCACTGCGGTGGCGAGCGAAAAAATTATACATCGAGCCCAACAATCGCTATATAATTAAAAGCTCGGGATAAGCTCAAAACATTAAAATACGCACAGAAAGTACATATTTTAGACCTCCACGCAATGGGCCAGCAACGAGAGTTATCTTGGCTATTGGGGTTAGACTAGGAAACTCCCCTGTACCAGATGGATTCTATACTGAATTCTCCTCAGCATTCTTGGTGAGATTAGGTAAAAACAGGCTTAAACTTCAGATTAAATGACGCAGAAGTGCCACCAAGCCAGAGAATGACTCGGGGGCAGCCTACAACTCAACAGCATTGAATGTGGGTGAACAACTGCTTGAAACCTCAGTAGATAGAAAACACTGAGTTCCGGCGGACACATGCCGATAATGATGTACTGATGGCAGAGATCCTCCGGGCAAGATCAGATCGTGATGGCACCGAAAGTAGGGGTGCCAAATAGAAAAATGTTATATGGCACCTGCCTTCGGTGGCACCTGTGGGTGCCAAATAGAATTATCCAGACTTGAACGCGACATCATTGTGCACATCGGAGCAGAACTTGAAGCCGTTAACATTTGAAAAAAAAATGCAGAGCAATTTCGAAACCTGGGAGAGTCCGATGCCGAGGAAATTTTGAGGAGCATTCAGCCACTGGCAGGCTTTAGCATCGGCCAGGGTCCAAGCAGATATTTGGGGGTCAAATGAAGAGCGATGATAGCGCAACTACAATTTCACTTTCAACTATATTCCCATACTGCCCCTCAAAGGACGTGAAGATCCTGGAATATTGAATCTCAAATCTTGAAATGGCGAACAAACAAGTATTTATGGCTTTGGTCTCTCCTTGCTTGTGATTCAAGCCAAGATTTACAGTAAGCGGAGATCTGGGTTCGTATTAAATTCTCTGATCAGAGGTACAAACTAAAACCAAGATAAGCCAAGGAAGAAGCAGTCGTGTAGTAAGAGAGCCGGAAAGAAATTGCGGATGGAGAGGTTTCAAGACTCGGTAAGGGAACAGCCACAAGTCGAGTCAGGACGCGAAATTACCTGCGGTGGATGACCCCGTGCTTCGAACGGAGTGCAAGAAAGAAAGAGTATGCCGCAGGAAGACGCAAGACGGAAGAAGACGGAGAAGAGAAAGTATAAGTGCCCAGAGCTGGTCTTGATTCATTGTTGTTTCCCAACCAATTCAACCTTCGAGATGGCCGGCGCTGAGTGCTATCAATTTTATTTCAATGATCGAGCACAAATTGAGCAGTACTTGAATAAAAGAAAGACATCATATCCGAATTTAGCTACTTCTCTCGTTGAGCGCGATGGCCGTGCGTATGTGGATGGGGATGGGAGGCTGGGCAGAGATCAAATCGTGCACAAAACAGGGATCCGACCGAGTTTCAAGAGAAAGATAGCGAGAGAAAGCAAGGGGGGCGGGGAGAAGGTACGCGCACCTACAACGTACCCGGACCCACATTTCTCTATCCCCACCTCCATCGATTCATGCGAGCATGCATTCAAGCCCAAAAGTATATCCAGATCCGCAGTGCGCGCGCCGTCCGTATCCACGTAGGGCAAGAAGAACATAGCGACGCCTGTGGGAGGATACGCAACAATACTCCACCTCGAACATCCGATGACCCACGCGAGTGCGAGGGCAAGAGCGCTAGCTCCATGCGCACGTACATGCATGCCCGAGCCCGCACCCCTCTCCAACTCGACAGCCCGGGCGTATCCGTACGCATCCAGGAAAGACAAGCACGCACGAGAAGGGTGATACGGAGGAGGACGGTGAAGAGGATCCGTTCGGGCACCCGCACCGCGCACTTCTACATCTCTGCGAGTGCGCGAGTGCGTAGGCATACCGCCGCAGCTCGACGCCAGCGCGTCCCATACGACACAGCGGGGGCGAGGGGAAGGTGTGCCAGGGACGAGGGTCAGAGCGAGGGCGAAGGTGAGAGCAAGACGAGCAGGCAGAAGGAGAGGGTACGTCCCCACCTCGACCTGCAGCGGCGCCAAAGCACAGCCCATCCCTGCACATGACGGTGAGGATGCGAGGGGGGAGGATGTATGTGCACGCGTACCCGCATTCCATCTCCATCGACGCACGGCCATCTCCATCTCCACCAGCATTCCCATCTCTGTGTGCGTGCTTCTCCATCTGCATTCCCCTCCCCATCCGCGCGCTTCTCCAACTCCATCCACCGCCGTCGACAGGTGCACGAGATGTGCGAGATATACGTGCGAGATGCGCGCGGCAGGGAGGTAGTGGGCGCAGCTGCTTCACAGACGTGAACACGTCTCGCTGCACTCCCTCTCGCGCATGAGGAGGACGGAACGACCTGCGCTTCCTCCACGGCAAGCGCACCCAACGAAGGCGAAGAGGAAGGGGAGGGGAGCGAGGCCAAAAAAAGCGGCCTCCGCGCGAGCGCAAAGAGCGCGGAGAACACAAAAAGGCAAGTACGCAGCGCCGTCTGCCTGCCCGCACGCCAGAATAAGGCTCGTCTGCAAGCCCCAAGGGAGTGTGCGAGTATGCATGATTGACGATGGATGAGGAGGATGTCGGCGATGGATAATGCGGGAGCGACGTAGATCTACGGACGCGGGGGCGGGGGACAGCGCAAGAGGGAGGTGAGCGCATGAGGCAGTCAAAGCGTGCACGAGTGCGGAGAGGGATTGGGAACGCTGGTGGAAGACACAAAGGTGAGGGCGACATATGACAACAACGTACGACGCAGAGAGGTTGATGCTACTGGGCTAGAGGTACGTAGGTAGAGTTTAGCACTCGCTGTTCTCGAAGACGTCGCAGCAGTGGCCTTGGGGGATCAATTCTACGTGAAAGGTGATTAGTACATTAAGGAGAGGAGGAAGGCGGGGGACGCACTGAGGGCATCTGCAGGAATAGAATTCCGAGACTGATTCATCAAGGTAGGTGCAGAGCGACACCGCGAAGGATTGCGACAATGAGTCTCTTTGCTGCAGTTCACTCGTGTAAGTATGTATAACACGACAAAAGAACAAAGAAACCGCACCGATATCACACCCAACCTGCGAGAGGTCGCGGAGATTTCCTTCCCAGGGGTGAGTTTACGAAGGCCATCTCCGTATGAGGGAATGGAGCGCAGTCCCCGAGTTACACGCCTGGGACGGAGGCGAAGACCGAGGCAAACGACAAACGACAAAACATTCTCCACGGGCACGATTTTCAGACCATAAAGCAGGAGGGAGCGGTTATGCGAGACGAAAGGAGGTGACTTCAGCAATAATCAATTCCAAAGACGTGCTTGAATCCAGAGAGTCGTCCATCGGCGATGTCGAGAAGTTTGAAGAAAGCGGGAGCCAGCGATCAGCGGCTGTGCATACACCGCCACAACCTCGTCATCCTACTTACGTCCTCCATCTCGCTGCAATTCTCTTGCAGCGTTCAAAAAACCCAACTCTTGGATTCTAGCTTCTTGGTTTCCTAGAAATCTGGCCTGTATCCTTGATGCAGGTTTGACACCACTTGGGGAGCAGATATTCGGAATTCTTCGAAATGAACCATGCTCCCCCGAGTTAGTCTGTTAGTTACCACGTCAAATAGCCGGCGGCCTGCGTTATTATGTAACCATCACAGATGCATGCACAAACAAGGACTTCACCAGACACGTCTCGATGCGTCCCTCATCTTCTCTGATAGCCGGACTCAGCGAGGTAGCCTCCAATTCATGTAAATCGAACTCTTGAAGCATCACCTTGTGCTGTCAGATAAATTGGATCCCTTCCGAAAGAAACAGCCTGAAATTGGAGAAAGATATTGGTTTGTGCACTTTTCAGACTGGAAACGACTCGCGAACGTATCATAGGTTTGTACAAGATGTTACAGCGCTTTTCATATTTATGCGGAAAACGTAAAAATTTCTCGGGCTGTTGCACCTTGTTTGTATCGGGCGCCTAAATCTTGTCAACAGCCTTCTCTCCCGCTTCACTGCCCATGGCCACCCCATTCCTACTTAAAACTCCCAGTTACTGCCCTCTGTATGCTCTGATGACATGTCGGAGGGCGCGGAACACACCTTAGCCTGATATACACCGTAAACACCATCAAAATTGCCACCACATCCGAAACCGACGCTCGTGGCCCTGCTTGCAACGATGGACACTCTGCTGGCCCTATATCCCACTCTAACATCTTATGACTCAATTGAATGACACAACCAGTGGCTGTGCAGGTGTTCGTAGAGAGATACGGACACCACTGCATTCGATGGGTACCATGACAAGGTCACGATGCACTCAAAACAGTCACTCAGCACATGTGGGGAGGAGAAATGGAGCTTGGGCACTATTAGACTCATTCAGGGTGGTCTGGAGGATAAAAGTACGTGGTCCCAATGATGTGCACATTGGAGAAGGCAAATTCTCTTCCGAATGTTGTGTATCTCGGCTCTGATTGTGTCCCCATTCCTCGCATATGCTCCCAATCCCGTATAATGATAATATGTTCATAATACATACATATTTACTCAAAATAATGAGCTGGAGCCCGTCGAAAGTGCCAGACAAAATCAGATCAGAATTTATTTAGGGGCTATGTAAACATGTCCAAACAGCCAGAAAATTTTTACGTTTTCCGCATAATTATGAAAAGCGCTGTAAGTTGAGTTTTCTTTAGTTTGGAATTGTGTTGAAGTTTGCCAGCGGTTTATAACGCGTCTCAATCGCGTTGGGGGCACACTCACGTGAATTCGGCTAACACAATCTTACATAATAACGCAGGCCGCCGGTTTACGCAGTAACCAACAGACTTTATCGAGCGAGGTATGAGCTAAGAAACGGTAAAGCATCTGTCTAGAGAGACTACTCCCGAGTCCCTGAATCCTCGAAACAGGTTGAAGCCGTGAACCACATTGCTGTCTTCTACTGTTGGGCCTGTTGTCCTCCAGTGCCTGCTAATTCTGATTTACATTGCTTTTTTGCTTGTATTCTTGTCCTGGATGCCCTTGCTCTCTGTGCTGTGGCATTCATCTATCCTCTGAGGGGTCTCAGTAATGATCTATTAATTCTGTGTGCTCCTCGGTTCTATCACCGGTACCCCAGTCTCTTGTATGATTTTATGTCTTCTACACGCCTGATGGAGTTCTCGCAATTACCGTCCCAGAGGAGCGCTCAAACTGATGTGCCTTGCCGAATATTGGTGGTACATGCAGTTTATGTGAGCCATTATGGCTCTGCAATCGTGTATTCCTCGCCAACCCGCGGGTCCAAGAAGGGCTTAATAAATTCATGGTTCTGGTGTTGGGATTTTTCTCTCTTGGCCTGCGCGCTGCTTTCTCTCATTCAGAGTGCGCTGACTTATCAAACTGGACTTTACGCTATCCTTTATAATCACCTTGTTCAGATTGCGCCAAATAATGTGAATTCAGCAGCCCGAAATGAATGGCTCTCTCTCAATGGCCCGATCAAGCCGGATGCGCGCTATGATAACTTATTGATTTTTGCCCGTGTGGGTCCACGAGCTTGAACTCCGGTCTACCTGAGGGCCGAATTATTCTCCCCTTTTGCAGCACCCTCAAGCTCCGGATTCTACGCAGTTGAAGACATGGATATGGTTGGTCAAAGTATATATCTACGGCAACATATTCAAGCATTCTAGAGACCCTTCGCCTCAAGGCAATTGAGCGTGATTTCCTTGCTGTCCTCAGAAATATAAATATCAAAACTGTTACCACAAATTTAAAGACAACCCACACCGAATTGATTGCAAGCTTTGCTTGGTAATTTAGTTATGGACAGTGAAAAATTCGCTCTCATCGGAAGCTTTCTACTCGGTCTGAACCAAGTATCCAACTCTACTCCCTGAACTGTATGTGAGTCGAATTCAAGAATTCCTCTCACCGACAAGGTGATCTCTCGCCCCCCACCCTCATGCCTAACATATCCTATTGAGTTTTTGGCAATGGAATATTAATGTTCACGTCCTCTACACCTCGAATATTCCTCCAACCCCTTTCCGAGTTCGCGCATGGTTTTCTCCGCTTTCCTGGTCATCCTCCACTGGGCATTGATCTCGTTCTCAAGTCCGTGGAGCTGAGTCCCGACAAACCTAACACTGCTCCAGTCTGCTGTGGCATTTCGAGATGAAGTATCAATGTATGTCTGATGCACTTGCTCGAATGCATCTCCGAAAACCATCCCCTGTCTGAATACGATGAAAGGC
Source organism: Mycena leptocephala (assembly GCA_029378395.1). NCBI lineage: Eukaryota > Fungi > Basidiomycota > Agaricomycetes > Agaricales > Mycenaceae > Mycena > Mycena leptocephala. The sequence continues at coordinate 160,548 of JARJLF010000357.1, read as the reverse complement.
TTTCACTCTAGGTGTGGTGGAAACACTCTAATGGTATTCTAGCTCAATGGAATATATCCACTAAACTATAACAACACTAAAACCAAACTACAACTCCAATCGTGACAATGAGTGAACAGCAGTGCATGTTTGGGGGTGAGAATCAAGTATTAGATTCTATAGCGCAGGTGATTTGTTCGAGGAAGACAAGTAAAGTTGTATGAGGAAAGGATCTCCTCGGACACAGTCTATCAATCTCCTCAGAAACCTTGACAAGTTTCACAAGCAATGGGGTGAACAGTAGGATGTGTGGTTTACAGTTCAGAGAACTGGCGTGGTTTGTTCCGAAGAACGGGTTTGTGCTTTTCAGCGGGATAGCAATCCTTGACGGTCTGCCAGGATATAAAGAGGAAGTGAGGTCGACTGCAATGGTCTGCTGAGTCTAGAATAGGAACTTTGAGACAGTCCGCCTCGGGTATGTACTCAAATGCGATTGAACGCAGATGGGTCTGCGAGATTCCAACGGTGTGCCAATCTATCTTTCCGAGTAACAAAGTACAGGTGCTTGTAGCAAATGTCCTTTAGAGCCGACACTGACCAAAACCTATGACGCTGTCCTGTGCCCCAGCTCCGGGTAGTTTGCTGTCTAACTAGGTAGGTATGTAGTCCTTTTATACAGTTTAAAATGAGATGATAAATAAAGATTAGGTGACCTCAGAAAGGAACCCGAGCCACTGAGCACGCCATATGTCGTCTACCGATCGTCCCTCTATGCCTATTGGTCCCTCGTAGAGATGCAGGTCAAAGCGCGGCTTCACAACCGGTCTGGTTGGAAATGATGTTCTTCGAGGAACGGAATAATCCCTCGTTCGACTCGTCCCTCGGATAGGTCTTCTTCGTCTAGTGCTTCTCGGTGAGTGTTCCTGTAATCCTGAAGTCCCTCTGCCCATTGTAGGAACCTAAATCCCGACTGGGTGAACCAGTGTTTGAACCTTCTGATGCCAACTCGGCCTCTTCCGCTTCGGGTAGCGATCCGAGATTCGATTGCCTTTCCAAGACTCGGATATTCTTCCGAGGCTCGGCAGTCTTTCCGAGACAGCTGTCAAGCTAGGTCTGGACTCTCGATCATTTGCTGATTCAAGATCACTGCTTTCCTTTAGAACACGTGATGCAACGTGTCTACTATCCGGTCAACACAACGCCAAATTGACGTCTCCTTGGAGGCGGGTCCAGGACTATGTCTGGTTACCCTGCAATGACTTTGTTATAATCTCGTCTCTCCCTCTCAATCCACGTCTAGTAAAAACAGTGCTTCCGGTAAGACCTCGGGTACTGCCTGGTTATATCTGATTGAGTTTCCTCGGAGACTCGTGCTTCAATGCTTTCCAGGATTGTTGCAATGTTCTCCTCGGAGAGCCAATCTGAACTATGTGACTGGTAACTAGCTGTTCGAGGCTCACGCTAGCTCGTGTATATAAGGAAGTGTGCGTTTGTAGTATTTGTGAAATACAGGAAATTGGTAAATTCCCCGTGTAGACAGATACACGGCTTATCAACGACTCTATAGATCTTCTATAGTATATCTTTCTCAAATGTCCAGGCACATACCTTAGAACCTATCTTGAACCTCCACTCCCGAGAGTCAAAACATTTACACAAAGACAAGTATCTTTTCTCAGTGTTCAAACTGCCATTTGGGTGAAGATTTCTTGGAAGTCCGAATGACCACCCATATTCTAGTGGCATGGCATTCTAAATTGTCTGGTAAATCCTGATCTGACCCTAGGTCCGGGCTTTGTTGGCTTCATCTTTCTCCATGTAAATGTTGGTGATTACTTCTATGGTCAGTGTTACTTTGGCAACAATTTTATGTTCCATTTTGCTAGGATTTGTACCTCTGATGATCCATATTGATATTCCGTCTCGCCCATCTATGGCCAGAGAGGTCTGATCTTTGCTCTGGAAATTGAGAGCAGCCACAGTCTTGAATGATTTTAAATACCAGCAAACACTCATGTCCGAAATTAATTCAAAGAAAAGCATATTTGTGTTTGACAAATTTATATGATTCATTTCAGCTCTTGTATCTATCCCGGTTATGTCAAAGGACTATTTAAATTGATGTTACAGCTGCTGGTTCAAAATTTCTCATTCATTATAAATATGTAGTACAACGGAATAACATATATATAGGAAACACTATGATTGAGCCAAGTCCTCAGCTCCCTTTCATCTGAACCTTCCGAATTTTCATTGAGAGAACCTTCCAATGCTCCTCATAGTCGCGAACATGGGCCTCAAGCTCCTCAGCCTCAGACAGTTTGTCCAGACAGCGGTATGTCAATGCTAAATTTCGCATAGTGTGCAAGGTGGCTGGATGATTGTCACCCAGAAATGTCTTACTCCTCTCTAGCGCAATAGCTTGCAGCTCTTCTGCCTTCTGGAATTGCCCAAGTTGACAATAGATGCATCCCAGACTACTCATAGTGAGAATAGTATCTGGATGGTCATCCCCAATAACCTGTCTCTGCTTCTCCAGCACTATGACTTGAAGCTCTTCTGCCTTCTGGAATGCCCAAGTTGATGATAGGTCCATCCCAGATTCCCCATGGCTCGAAGAGTGTCTGGGTGGTCATCTCCAAGAACCTGTTTTGCTTCTCCACCACTACAACTTCAAGCTCTTCTGCCCTCTGGAACTTGCCTAGACTACGATATGTCGATGCCAGATTACCCATATATCGAAGAGTGTCTGGATGGTCATCACCAAGATCATGTTTTCGCTTCTCTAACACAACAACTTGCAGCTCCTCTGCCTGCTGGAATTTGCCTAGGTGCCAGTATGTTGATGCCAGATTCCCCATGGTTCGAAGAGTGTCTGGATGGTCATCACCAAGCACCTGTTTTCGCTTCTTCAGCACTGCAAGATAAAGTCCCTTGGCTTCCTCAGACCGTCCTGCATAATAATAGATCATTCCATATTGTGAACCAAAATCTACCACTGCCTGCTGATTGCCATGCCTCAAGGAGTCAACATGGGAGATTAATCTCAGACTAGCAACTTGTTCATGGTTTTTGGGATTTCCTTGATGGACATACCCATTATGGCTGCCATGATGGGATGATATGACTGTTGGTCTGTGATTGTTATCTGACTCCAACTATGTACCAGTGGATGAATTGCAAACATTTTTCTCTCCGGATCAAAGGTCATTAGAGAATAGGCCTTGATTTCATTTGTGACTTTCAGGAAACGAAGAGTGTCCCATCCACCTGCAGGTTCCAAGAAATGTGCAAGGAACTGCAGTGGTTTTTGCAGTTCTTCTCTGGATGGAATTGCCATTTGGAATCTGTATCTTGCAGCCCTGCTGAAAATCTCCTCTGAAATTCCATCCCAATGAAGAAATGAACAAAGTTGCAGGAACATCGCAGCCAGTGGACTGAGCTTGTCAAAGCTCATTTGCCATGTTGTGTACACAGTCCAGGCATAGTTGTCATGGCTCTGAGCTGGCTTTTCGCTCAGCAGTTGGGCCCGATTCTTCATGTAGATGTCCAAATAACTGTCCAGGGCTCCAGATTGTAAGATGAATGCTCCAGCCTGCACAATTGCAAGAGGAAGATAGCACAATTGCTTTGAAAGGTCAGGTCCACTAAATTAGCAACTGAACCGCAACTCACTTTCACAATCCAGTTGCAATTTTTTCACTAGCTGATGAAATATCTTGCCAGCACTTTTGAGCAACAATGCCACAGCATCAGTCTCCTCCATGTCAGACACAGCAAAGTGTGCTCCGGCATAGCCACGGAGGGCAGGGTTACGGGTTGTATGATAATATTCCCATGATTGCACTGGGGTATAAATCTGTTCAGGTCAATCTTGGGTCATCAGCATTATCATAGAACAGCAGCCAGTCTGCTTGGTTGTTTGCGAGCCACTTCAATGCATCCTGTGAGAGTTGCCAACATTTTTACTAAAGCAATGTTTTTTAGGCTGGTTTCCATTGTTTCTGTTGTGCTGGCATCAAGAAAGAAGTTGTCCGAGAAGCTAAATCTATGATGATTAATATGGTATTCATGTCAAATTTAGCTTACTGGGATAAGTTGATAAACCTCAGTGCAATTTGTGTCTTTCCTGCACCACCTAGACCATGCAGACATAAATGTGCTGCTTTCCGATATCTTGAGCAAAAAACTGATTCATTTTGTCCAGAATTGTCTGTCTTCCTTGAAGATTCTCGATGGTGGAGGGCAATTGTTCACTGTCGAGCAGCTTGACAACAGTGATATCTGAAGTTCCAGGTCAGAGTGGAGGAACACTATTGAGATAGAATGTTACTGGATGGGATCACGGTTGCCAGGGTTGCATTGATCTTGTGGACTTGAAATTTGTATCAATGGCTGCCAGCAACTGAATAAATGAGAATCATAACACTGAACAAGTTGGATGGACATACCTTGAGCCGTGAGCATATTTCTTGAATCTTTTTCTGGTATTCCGCAATCTTATCTTGAACACTACTTGACTTGACAAATTCTTGATATGAGCCGAAGCCTTGAGGTTTCTTTCGCATATCCTCGACCCCGTGGATCACATCCTCCAAGAACCTGAACAGGATGAGTTGAATTCCAGACAAATATGACTCAATACCTCTCAAAGTCCTCGCAAAGACCCTTCAGCTTCACAGCACTTGTATCCCCATGTGAGGATATCTGATCCTGCAGAATATACATGATTTCCATTGCAGTCATGCACAGCTCTTTCAGATCATCACGATTCTTCTTTACTTTCTGCATTCACAAGAGTTAGTTACATCTTCCACATAGACCACTATGAACCAAACCTCAACAGTCTCCAGCAATATCACCACCATTCCAAAGGCACCTTTCACACAGAGGAACGGCAGACATTCGCCGGCAGCTGTTATCATCTTTGCAGCCACGATAGTCAGAGCAAGCCAGTCTGACTTTGAAGCTGGAGGACCCTGGGAGCGTGTTTTAGATGACTGGGATCTCATCCCCCCCATTGTTTGAGGGGGATTGGGTGCAGACTTGGAGGAGCCGTTGGACATGACGGGTCGAGATGAGTGCCAAAGCTGTTGCACAGCCTCGTGAGTCGTGACTGCTCCAGGAACAGATCTCTGATCTTTGTCAGATATCGGCGGTTTCTTCCGGTTGTTCCCAGTGGGTTGGTCCTACACGCTGATAGGTACAATTATTTGAGATCCAATGGTATCCCGATCGCAAAATTCAACAACCGGTTGCTCGGCCGCTTTGCGGCCTCGCACCCCCTCCACAGAGTGTGAGTCTTGAAATTGCACCCTCCTTGCTATTCTTTTCGTGTTCGAAGTAATCGCGGAAGATCCTCGAGCAAAGAAGCTGATTGACAGATGGCGGATTTGAAAAGGCTTCGGACACCCGTAATTTTAAAAAGAGGGTGACAAGGTTAGCACGTGTACTTATCACCGCCCAAAGAGCATAAATCGAAGGCCAGTCTCGATGAAGGCCACGAATAAATATGAAGATGGACAGCCCCCCAAAAAAGAAAATAGAAGTGTCCAGTCATGCCCACAGCAGAAAATAATCTACTGGAAGCGATGGACAGTCACCGATTAGACCTGAAGGCAAACTGAGTATTGTGCACATCGGAGCAACATCACAGTCAAATTTGAAGTCGCTTACCATGATATGGGGGAAATATCTGAAGAACAAAAGGCAGAGCAATTGCAAAAGTGCTTCGAGGAGAGGATATATTGTTGGTTGGCACTGATAACCAAGTAAAAGGCTTTAAGGAACACATCACTCAGAACTGAGCACTCAAGGAGTAATCCAGAAAGGAAACGGCTGCTGCCCGAGGAGAGCACAGGATGAAGTTGCGAGCCAGTGAGAGTGGGGAAAAGGAGGCATGGGAGTGGGTGGTTTCTGTTGCGGGAAAAGCGGAAGAGAAAGAGCGACATGCTGCCACTCTTTGATCATGAATTGTTTGCTCATCCCAAGCTCAAACCCGTTTTATTCACGGGATTAATCGATACAGCTGCATACTTTCAGAATTACTGGTTCTATCGGAGTTTTATTGATTAGATTAAGCGATTGCACAAACGAGCAGAAAATACATAAAGAACAGACAAACGAAGGTATCGTATCAGTATTCTACCGACTGCTGAACAGTACTCCTCCAGTTCTGTGTTCCATGGAGATTTACGAGAGCTGGGGACGGGAGGGCTGCGTGTCTATCAGCATGTGAGTAGTTCGTATAGTGCAAGGAAGGCGAGTGTGCATAGGCTAGGGCAAAAGGTATGCTGCACTGGCAGACGTGCGGATACATGTACATGTACAGCAACAACGAGGACAGCATATACGCTCGCAAATTCTCGATCTCCACCTCTCAACCTGCGACTGCGCATGCACCCCCAAAAGTATATCCATATCCGCAGAGCGCGCGCCTCCGTGTCCGCGTAGGAAGAAGAGGGCGATGCCGGGGCAGATGCGCGTGGGCACCCTGCCTCGATCGATCGATGATGAGTGCTAGTGCGAGTACGAAGATGTGGTGCGCTCCATACGCACAACGCACACGTCCGCCTCGATATCAACATCCCCTGCGCCGAGCGCATATGTGTAGTGCGCCGGTATAGGAGGAGGGGGATGCCGAGGACGGCGAAGAAGGGAGCTGCTCGCGCGCACCTGCACCTGCACCTGCACCCGCGCTTCTCCATCTTTGCGAGTGCGCGAATGGGGACGCGGACCAGCGCAGCTTGAGTTCTGTGCGCTTCGTACCACGCCAAGTTGACACGGGATCGGTGCTCTCCTCGGTTACGGGCGAGGGCGGGAGCGACGGCGAGGGCGAGGGTGAGGCAAGAGTGGGCAGGCAAGAGGAGAGAGTACGTCCCGCCTCGGTATCGACCTCCCTTGCCTGTGCATCGCAGCATGCCCGACGCCGCGCACCTGTGCGGCTGTGTCTCTCCATCGCCCTCTTCTCTAGCGCATCCCCATCATCCATCACGATTTCCCTCTTCATTTCCATCTCGATTCGCACCGCCATCCTCATCGACATCTCTAGCGATCCCCATGGTGGCGTAGTGGCAAGTTGAAGTTGGGGAGGGTGGGTGCAAGGGAGGTGGTGAGTGCATCGCACTAGCTCGCTGGCGTGTGTAGTAGCGACTTTGCTCCGCCGATGCTCCCGTGGCGAGAACGACTTGCGCTTGTGCCAGCTCTATGGCAAGGGTATTCCGGCGAGGACAAAGAGGGAGGGGAGCGAGCGAAGCGTGCACCACAGGGGGCTACCCCAGCGCCCTAAATAGCGGCCTCTGCGCGTACCCAAGGAACGCGGGAAGCCCAGAAAAGCAAGCACACAGAGCGGCGGCTCAGCTCGGGCATCATCTGCATGGGCGTGTCTGGCCATCCGGCCGCCGAAATGGGGCATCGTCCGCACAGCACTAGAGCGCACACAGGCATGTATGATTGATGACGAATGAAGAGGATCTGCGCAGCTCGCACGCCGCCATGGACGGTGCGGGAGCGCAAGGGGGTAGGGTAGAGTGCGGGAAGCGAGGGGGAGGGCGAACCAGAGAGGAAGGCAAGCTGTATGAGACGGAGGGTGGGCATATTGGAGTGGATACGGGTGCGGGGTGGGTGCAGAGGACAGAGGGCGTCGAGGTCAGGCCAGTTATCGGGCATCAGACACGAGAGCAAGTAGGGTGGAAATAGCATTCGGCGTGCTCGAGAATGTTGTACCGTTGTGAAGAGACCTATTGACCAGGAGGCCATTTCGCGGTGTTGGACATGGACAGCTCGCTGCACGACGCGTTTCAGTTCTGCATCCGACGGTTAATCAGCAATCAAGGCTGGGACGCTTATCATGAAAGTTATCGCTGCAGTTGACTCGTGAGTATTCGTGAAAAGACACAAAGGCAAGGAGAGAGGCACATATCAGCGCAACCTCGCGGAATTGATCCTTCCTTGATGAAACCAATGACGCGGGAGAGCGCGGTCTCCATGGTGAGGAGACTGGAGGTGGAGACCGAGGCACGACAAATGACGCAGACAATCCATGTTGTAGACGTTCTCCATGAGTGCGAATTATCAGACCATAAAGCAGGGGAGTGTGGTTATAAGATGGCCACCCTAAGCAATTTCGAACGCAAAGGCCCGGCGTTGTCGGTCCTGGCCCACTGGACATCGCCGCCGTCGAGCAACACTACTGTACTATTTCGGCCAAATGTTCACGGGGTATCACCTGTCACCTAAGGTGTTCACTTTCTTAGGTGTTCATTTCTGGGCAATCATGAGAAACTTGCCATATATGGTAGTCCGGCGACTGCCGGACCGAAATTTTTGACATTTTTGGGCCTATTTAGGCCTCAAAATCCGAGTCCTCTGTCACCCGTCACCTGAACATTTGGTCGAAATAGTACAGTAAGGTCGTGTCGGCGATCAGCGGCTGTGCATGCACTGCCACAGCTCTCCTCCCTCACGCACCTTTTGAAAAACCGGCTTCTCTCGATTGCGGGACTCTGGAAACATGACATGAAGATGTATCTTGCATCGCGGTTGGCTCGACAAATCTCCGTTTGCTTTTCCCAGCTGGCATCTGCGAATAGAATAAGGATCTCTCTGTGTCGTCGAAATAAACTCTGGCTTGAAACTTTTCCTTTGAAAATGGTTCTATTTCCGAGGGATGGCCTCGTTATAATTTATCCGTACTTTGGAGGACATTCATGTAGCTGCCGCGCTGATGCCGCATTTTTCTCGGATGTCCGCCATCCGCCCTCCTGTCTCTGGAAGGAAGGAAGGAAGGAAGGAAGGAAGGAAGGGTGTATTACTGCGGAAGTCCCAATAAGGAACAAGCAGGTACTGTACCGACATACAATGCGTCCAATAGTTGTATGCTACAGTCGTCAACGGCTCAATCCCTGTGAACAGCCTACCAACTAATAAGTCATAGACGTCTCAGGACAGAACTTGGAAGACGGGGAGGCATATACTATCCACGAAACCTTGCAATATGACGGAGCAGTTGTTCACCCTCGCTTGAGTTGGGAGTCACAACCTTTCGAGCTCCAAAAGTACTGCAGAATACGAAATGTCATTCGCCTGGTTCCACAAAAAGGATAGCAAGCATGGAATGCGCATTACCCTCGGCGACAGGCCAAAAAGAGGCTGGCAACCCGCAAATGTACTGCGAGAAGAGGAAAGTCAGAGCCGATGGGTGCCTGCATCTGGGTTTGAGTTTGAGGTAGCATGCAACGCGGGCCGTGGACAGTGGTATTCCCGTGCATACTGTTAACGATTGATCCTGCGATCAAGACCAAAAATCGTGGTGCCATGCCTCTGGTGTTGGACACCTTGATGGCATATTGCCTTGCGAAGACATTCGTGTCGACAGATGATAGCCAAGCAGTTCAGCCTAAGACAACTCAAACAGCGAACAGGATCACATGGTGCTGCACAAGGCAAGCAGGTGTCTTGGCACTGCGGGGTTTTGAGTTTGTTCGGCACGGCGAGTCCGAGAAGGACCGGAGAATGGGCAATTTATCATCTATTCTCTCCGTTTTGCGAGATGAGACAACCACTGTGCGGAACACAGACTTGCGCTACGCAAGAGTTGTCTGAAATCGGGAATGTACACAACCTCGTCCACGAGAGTGTTGTGCCAGGGAGACACGTCGTCATATCGCCATTATGATTGAAGATCTAAGTAGAAAGCCTTGATATTTGTCGGTTTCACAGTATGCTAAGGGTTGTCATTGATTCGTCCGTCGATCAACCCAGTGAATGAATAGTCTCTAAGACAGACGCTATAACAGATCTAACTTGTTCCTCAGGTCATTTGCGGCGCCGGTTCACCAGACGAGCAGACGAAGAGCCTCGAAAGAAAGCAGGAGAGAACACAATCAACTTTGATGGGTCTACCCCTATTTGGCGACTGTCTATTTTTGGTCCAGGGGCGGCTCCTTTAATTATAGGGGCTCAGTGTAAGACCGTCGTGCTCGTTGTCGAAGACAGCCTGCACAACAAGTCTGAATCTCATCTTTCATCGTGTTGAGTCGGGAGAGGACCGGGAGGCGCGTTGGCGCCATGGCTTTCATTTCAGCGAGGTCTGGGCTCGAGGCATCCAGCCGTTGTTCGCATTGTAACAAAATAGTCGGCATCTCGTGAAGTCGACGTGGGCGGCATCGTGGCCAATATCGATTACTGATAGCAGTAATACTGCTTGCCATTAGACCCCACTGCTGAGTTCACTGCGACATCGAGTCATGCTCGTAGGCGTCAGTCTTCTCTTTCTGCAGATGATGGCCGACAGCAGGTATCGTTGGTATAATTGGACATCGAGCTCCATTAAACTATCTATTGCATTCAAGTTCTCCCTAATCTTTGTCACACCTGGAAGACCCGACTTGCGGCTGAGTCCCAAATAAAAATCGCAATAAATTGACACTATCCGCACGACTCATAACTGTGCAATTGCGTGCTCCCGCCAACCCCAGTGCAGGACGAGCGCTTCCTTGGCCCCTTTTATCGAAAAATCGTGCACGCTGAGCTCGGCAGAAACTGTTACGATACAGATTTGATGAATTAGAAATCTTGTGCATGCACCGTCCCATTTCGCTGACACGAAGTATATCCGCCAATCCAGAAGACTCAATCCTCGCTCGGGCCACTATAACGAAACTTATTAAAAGCTGGCTGTACGGACTCCATACTAGTTGGGCTGCAAGATTCCGCTCTACTTTAAAGGACGAGGTATTTATTTCATTCTCATATATGATGAAGTAGTAATACTCTTACCGATTCGACACTATTTGACTTGTGCTGGCTCGAGGTGTGGATGTACGTCGACACTCACGCTGTTTCCTCCGAGAAGCTGCGCTTCCTTGCTGTTCTCAAGGACCCCGAATACGCAGAGCAGAAACAGCGTCCACGCGAAATTTATTTTAGGTGTCCCTTTTCCTTTGGTTGGAAATTGATTACAGCTAATGTCGGAACCGAAGGCGCGAACGAAAATTTCCTCTTTTGGACACTTTTTGAATTCCGCGACCGATTTGCTCATATCTCACTCAGTTTTGCTCAGATTACCTTAAAACTTATATCAATCTTTCAGAATAATTCCTACGCAATTAGTGATAGAGCCAGAATAGCAAAAATATATTCATTTGTGCCATTTTTGAGAGTGAGCCCTTTTTGACTTCAAGAGACTCTATCTGGGCCAGATTTTGTCTAAACCAGCTGATTTTGTGGGAGGGACAACTTACATGCATTCTGAAAAACGTCATAGAGCCAAAAAATAATTATATATTCACCTTTACAGTGCAATTGTGTTGAGAGTGATTTTTCAGTCAGCCAGAATGATTTCAGCATACCGTCTCCATTTCTGACCCAAATATATCAATAAAACCGATAAACACGACGCCCTGAATACCTCCTCCTAGCACTCAACTCGGTCTGCCCAAAACAAACGTTGAAAAATTAATTAGAACGCGTCGCGTCTCCGCGCGTCACCAACGACAGTCACTCAAGCGATGCGACTCGCGCCACAGTGACACATTGTCTTTCTCTATCACCATCTTCCCTCATTTCGTTCATTGCTTCCACGCCGCCACCGTTCTGCCGGAACTAGTACCTTGTGTGATGTCTTTGGGCCCTCAAGATTCAAAGCCTCTGAAGCTCTCAACTCAAGCCAAGCTTTGAACGCAATTCAGGCGAGTCGCAATTCAAGCCAGTCGCAATCCAGCCCTTACACAAGGTCTCCAGGGCTCCAAATCATTCTGAGCCCATCAAGTCCCCAGTAATTCGTGAAGTAGCCCCAACACAATGCATCTGCTCCAGCAGCATCGAGGTTGACTACAAGTTCCATTTGGTCCACGCTAGTTCCTGCCCTGCCTCTCCCCTTTCCACGCGTCTCCACCTGCAAGGTTGGCGGCGAGAGAGTGAAAACTATGGGGAATACAAGTATGTGGACAATCCATCGTATTCCAACAAACCATTTATGCCCTTCTTGCAAACCGCCGACCTGCCTGTCTCCTGTGGCTGGACCGGGTGTTGCCACTGACACATTTACACCCGACTGTGTCGTAAACGCCTCCCGGATATTGGCAGTGTTTCTTGCCTGCTTGTGCCACTCATGTTGCTTGACGAGTAACAGGTGAATGTGTCCTTGAATGTGTTCTTTTCGTGTCTTTGTGTTGTTGGATGTGACAGTGTACTAGTGCCCTATACAATGTATGTACCTTGTATGTACAAAAAGGAATGAAACAGTGTTCCATCCTTTCTTACTGCCCGCTATACTGTGGTGGCATGGGAAGCAGCAAGTAACACTGCTCTGATGATATTTGTCACAGTTTGTGCAGTTACTTCGAAGTGTTCTATAGCTAGCGCAGGTCTCAATCTTGTGACCAGATTGAGTCAAATTCTATGAGGTGCCTAAAATGTTGCCTTGAGCAGTCTTCCTGATATATTTGGGTCAGAAATAGAGACGGTACACTGAAATCATTCTGGCTGGCTGAAAAATCGCTCTCAACACGATTGCACTGTAAAGGTGAACATATAATTATTTTTGGCTCTATGACGTTTTTCAGAATGCATGTAAGTTGTCCCTCCCACAAAATCAGCTGGTTTAGACAAAATCTGGCCCAGATAGAGTCTCTTGAAGTCAAAAAGGGCTCACTCTCAAAAATGGCACAAATGAATACATTTTTGCTATTCTGGCTCTATCACTAATTGCGTAGGAATTATTCTGAAAGATTGATATAAGTTTTAAGGTAATCCGAGCAAAACTGAGTGAGATATGAGCAAATCGGTCGCGGAATTCAAAAAGTGTCCAAAAGAGGAAATTTTCGTTCGCGCCTTCGGTTCCGACATTAGCTGTAATCTTGATATCTTCAAAACGAGACCCGATAGACAGTGTTCGAGATCCGGCAAGTACGATGTCTCTCCTATAAAGGTTGATCGAGACTTCCCTGATCGACCGTCTCTAGAGGCGATACCGATGGCGGTACTACGCGCTGAGCTCACCGGTGATGGTACTTATACATATGTTCTTTGGGCATTTGTGTTCACAGTGGAACTGATTTTTAGATCAGGCCAGCAACAATCATTTAGACGACACTTCGCAGCAGCGGCGTGATGGAGGAAATATTTTTATTTTCAGTTCCCCTATTGTCCATCATATGAGCTGGAGATGAGTATACCAGGTCATCATTTACCAACTGAAGTTAATCCAATTATTCTTGCAGGAAGCTCTGGGAAACTCGTTGCCAGAATCAGCCACCTCCCAAGCGATAATCAAAATACCCTCGTGCGTTGTGATATCTCTCCACCCATAATGACCCGTTACGGAAGCCGCAATAAAGACACTTTACTTCCTTTCATAATCAACCTACATCTTTCTTTTTTGCACCCGTGGCGATGAGGTTCAAGGCAAGCAATATAAAAACCGCAAATAAGGCGAACTGACCTGGACCTGAGCGGCCTCGGCCCTTGCAAATTGGATCCACTCGAATCCCCAGCACGAAATCTGATGGAAAGGTTGTAGACTTTGACGTCAGTAAATCTGAAAGCATCAAACAATCAAGATATAGCCGACTTGAGGCATAACAGCGTTGCACTGCCAATCCAAACCACCCTAATTACATTACCTTCTTTACTTACTTTTTGAGGTCCGCATTCCAGGTCAGGAAGCGCGAAAATGTGCCATGGCGATATCAAAGCCAGAGCTGGAAATATGAAATGGAGGACAAGTCAAGTGGTGACGAAACTCGTATTTCAAGTCCTGATGAATTGATGTCAACGAATGAGAAGACGGAGAGACCGAAACAAAAGCACGTAGAAGTCCATAGGACAATGACAATGATCGACAGGGTTAATGAGGGTGTCAGTGTTCGAATAATTATGAGTCAAGCCCGTAGGAAGAAATTGCTCCAAGAAGCTGACAAAAACCGATTCAGACTTGCATGCGACACGAATGTACACACACCAGCCGAATCGTTGAAGCTGTTTACACAAAAAGAAAAGAAAAAAAACGGAGAGCAATTTCGAAACCTGGGAGAGTCCGATGCCGATGAAAGTTGAACAAATCTGAGGAATCATCCAGCCACTGGCAGACTTTAGCATCGGCCGGGATACGAGCAGATATTCGGGGTCAAAGGAAGAGCGATGGCAGCGCTACAACTACCTTCAACTTTATTCTCATGCTGCCTCTCAAAGGAGGTGAAGATTCTGGAATCTTGAAATGGCAGACAAACAAATATTTGAAGCTTCAGTCTTCTTGCTTTCACTCAAGCCAAGATTTACGGTAAGCTGATATCTGGTTTCGTATTAAATCTCTGGTCAGAGGTACAACCCAAAACCAAGATATGCCAAGGAAGGAGCAGTGGAGAGGTCGCGTCCTAACATTATTGCGGATGATGAGGCCCCAAGACTTGGTGAAGGAGCAGCAACTAGTCGAGTCAGGATGCATAATTGCCCGCGGTGGAATGACCCCGTGTTTCAGATGGAGGTAGGCTGCAGGATGACACAAGACGGAAGAAGACGGAGAAGAGAAAGCATCAGCGGATCTGTACCCCACTCGCTGAGTGGTGCGCGCGGGCTCCCAGAACTGAACTTGATTTTTTGTTTCCCAGCTTCGATGATGGCCGGCGCTGAGTGTTATCAATTTTATTTCCTCGATTGAGCACGAAATTAGTAGTATTTGAATAAAAGAAAGACATCATATCCGAATTTAGCTACTTCTCTCATTGAGCGCGATGGCCGTGCGTATGTGGATGGGGGATGGGATGGGTATACATAAAATCGTTCAGATAACATGGATCCGACCGAGTTCGAAGAGAAAGATAGCGAGGGTGAGGAGAGAAATAGGAGCGACTGCAAGGGAGGGGGCGGGCAGAAGGTATGCGTAGCTACAACGTACCCGGTCCCGCATTTCTCCATCCCAATCTCCACCGATTCATGCGAGCACGCATTCAAGCCCAAAAATATATCAAGATCTACGGAGCACGCCCTCCGCGTCCACGTAGAAGAAAGACGAAGACGCCAGCGGCAGATCGCTCGATGACGAGCGCGAGTGCGAGGACGAGGGCGGGTAAGCCCCATACGCACATGCGTACACGCCTGCCTCGATATCAACGTCCTTGCGTAGCGCGTATGCACTGCACCGGCTGCACAGGAGGAGGGGATTATGAAGACGACGGTGAGGGAAAGGAGGTCCTCGCACCGCGCCTGCACCCGTACCCGCACCCGCGCTTCTCCATCTCTGCGAGTGCGCAGGTGCGTACGCATACCGGCGCAGCTCGAGACCAGCGGGTCTCGTACCACCAAGTCGACACCGGCGTCGGCACTCTCTCAGGACGGGGACAAGGGGGAAGGCGAGCACGGGGACGAAGGCAAGGGCTGATGGGCAGGAGGAGTGGGTTAAGGTGTAGGAGGGATGTATGTGCACGCGTACCCACATTCCATCTCCATCTTTCATTCCCATCCCTGTCCGCGCGCTTCTCCGACTTCATCGATATCTGCATCTGCATCTGCATCGTCATCCAATCCCCATCCACGCGCTTCTCCCTCTCCATCCACCGCCATCGATAGGCGCACGAGATGCACGAGGTTCGCGCGCAAGATGCCCTAGTGCGGGGAGGTAGTGGCCGAAGCTGCTTCACAGACGTGAACGGGTCTCGCAGCGCTCCCACTCGCGTACGAGGACGGTTAGGTGACTTGCGCTTGTTTCACAGTAAGCGCACCGCAGCGGAGACGAAGGGGAGGGGAGCAAACCCAGAAAAGCGGCCTCTGCGCGAACACTAAGGTAGGTGCCATACGCATCCATCGAGTCACGTGAATGTGACTGATGCGTGACAGTAACGTGGGAAAGCGCGAAATCTTGGTGTCAGAATTTTTTTCAAGTGTCTGTGGGGCTCTGTGTGGCTAGGGATAGCAAAGTTTTCAATGCCAGTAATGCTGGAGCACTTCAAGAGTACTCTTCTATCCGTGACCATGTCCCGAGGGGCTTACAAGACCTATTGGCAAAACTGAGATTCAACCCAGATTCAACCAACTTGAAGATTCAACTTCACCTAAGTTGCAGACCATGTGGCGCTCTCATACTTGGCTGTTAAAGTAAGTAGTGAATTCAATGCTTCTCAAATAGCCCTAGCTCACTCACCATGGTCTCCAGCCATAATTTTGCCACCATTACTAGTCTACATACATTGAGACAATCAAAAAACTTGGAGATTTTAACTGCCAATTTTTAGCAGGCACCACAAGAGTGCAAATACAATTTAATGCTCAAACATGCATGAAATGAGCCAAATGTGGGTGTGGAAGCACAGAGACAGGGGCCTGCAAGGCCGATCATGTGATCGCATAATTTCCTTTTTAGGAAACGCGAAAATTTCAACATTTTTTCGCATGCATAGCTCAGGCCGCTCCTTTTCGTCTTTTGAGCACTTTCCAAAAAATAGGCATAAAACATTTTATTGAGGCTAGATATTGAAAATCTGAGACCACAGGATTGTTCCCTGGGTCAAACTAAGTCTTTCTATGGTTTTACTTTTTATTTATATCCCGCTGTTGCCGACGAGTAAGGGCGGGAGTCGGTGTCACGCTGTGATATCACGTGACTCGATGGATGCGTATGACACCTACCTTAAGAATGCGGAGAACACAAAAAGGAAAGTACGCAGTGGACGCCCAGCGGCTGAGCTCGAGCATCGTCTGCGTGCCTGCACACCGGAATAAGGCTCGTCCGCAAGCCACTGGAGTGCGTGTGGGTATGTTTGATTGATGATGGATGAAGGGAAGTCGGCGGCTCTGCACAGCTCACGCCGCGATGGACACTGCAGTAGGGCGAGGTGGCGAGGGAGATCCACGAACGCGGAGGCGAGGGCCAGCGCGAGAGGGAGGTGGGCGCAGTGAGGTAGTCAAACCGCATACGAATGGGGAGGGAATTGGGTGCGCTGGTGTAAGAAGGCGCAGAGGAGCAGGTCGACATATGATAACAGTGCAGGACGCGGAGAGGAGACCGATGCTGCTGGGCTTGAGGTGCGTAGGCGGAGATTAACACTCGACATTCTCGAAGACGTCGTAGCGGTGGCCGTGGGCGATGAACTCTACGTGAAGGGTGATTGGTACCTGTAAGAGAGGAGGAAGGTAGGGATCGCACCGACATCTACAGAAGACTGATTCAGCATCCAGAGGACAGGTGGATACAGGGTGACACCGAGTCTCTTTGCTGCAGTACACTCGCGTAAGTACATATGACACGACAAAAGGACAGAGAAAACGCACTGATGTCATACCCAGCCTGTGAGACGGTGCGGATGTTATCCTTCCCAGAAGTGAGTTAACGAAGAGCATCTCTGTATCAGGGATAGAGACACCCCCGTGTTCCATGCCTGGAACGGAGGTAAGACCGAGGCGAACAACAAACGGCACAGCTGAGGACATTCTCCACAGGTAAAGCAGGAGGGAGTGGTTATCCGAGACGAAAGGATGCCACTGTAAAGACAACCAATCGCAGAGACGTGCTTGAACGCAGAGAGTCATCCATCGGCGATGTTGAGTTTAAAGAAAGCGGCCGAACACTCGAAATAATGGAGTAGGATAATACCGAGCAGCCAGAGTCCCACACGAAAACTTGAAACATGTGCGTAACGGCATTTCCTCCTGGATCACTTCCCGGCTATACTGGAAACAGTTCTACCAGCGGATGCGCTTGGAATGCTTTGCAGACTGAGTGGCATTATCATAAACGCTCCAAAAAGAAAGCGGAAGTCAGCGATCAGTGGCCGTGCATACACCGCCACAGCATCGTCATCCTGCTTACGTCTCCATCTCGCTGCCATTCTCTTTCTAGCGTTCAAAAGAACCTGACTCTTGGATTCTAGCTTCCTGGTTCTACGAAAATCTGGTCTGCATTCTTGGTGTAGGTTTGATACCAATTGCGGACCGAATATTGAAGTTTCAGTGTTGGCAATTAAGGCTTAAGAACCTGCCCCAGGGACCCTTAAGGGTTAAGCCTTAATCTTAAGGGCAGACTTAAGGCCTTACTTCCACTTTGGGAAGTATCTTTACACGCTCAATTCCGCCCAAAAAGCCTCGTATAGTTGGCTGATAGTTGGAAAGTAATCATTTCATGGTCTAAACTTATGAGAACACTAAGTTCCTTGACTCTGGCTGGGCCTCACCATCTAGGAGAGACTGCTTGCCTTCCTGCCAATCTACAACAGTGTCAGGTGCTGGGATCATTTGAGAATTTCGCAATAGATGTTCCTGCCGTCCAGGCATTTTTTTTAAAAAAAAAAAGTCCCTACACCGTGGCGGGTTGATGAACCTGGTCGACGGCAAAATTTGGAGCAGCAATCACCGTTGCCGATCCGGGCCACTAGCCCGTACTCTTAAGTCTTAAGGTGCTGGCAGCCTGACCCTTAAGGCTGATGTTAAGGCCTTAATAAGCCTTAACCCTTAGGGCCAACACTGGAATATTCGGAACGCTAGCCTCTCCCCGAATCCTCGACACAGGTTGAAGCTGTGAACCACGTTGCTGTTTTCTACCGTTGGACTCGGGCTTGTTGTCATCTAGTGCCTGCTAATTCTTATTTACATTGATTTTTTCCTCGTATTCTTGTCCTGGATCTTTCTCTCTGTGCTGCGGCACTCATCTATCCTCTGAGGAGTCTCAATAATAATTCTTTCATCCTGGGCTCTCCTCGGTTCTACCATCTGCACCCCAGTCTCTATTATGATTCGATATCTTGCATCTTTCCCGCAATTCCCATCTCCGATGAACGCTCAAACTGACATGAATGTTGAAACATCCAGTTTATGTGAGCCGCTATAGCTTTGAAATCGCAGCCCTCCACCACCCCACAGAACCCGAACATTTATTAGCCCCATCTTTGACCTGTGGTCGGTATTTTCCTCTTCTGCGCTCGTTGCTTGATCTAATTCAGAGTGCACCGACTGATCCAATGATAATTTCACGCCATCCTCTATACTCGCCTCATTCACACGGCCATGGTAGAAGACTGAACTGAATCTCCACTTAGAGTTCATGGCCTACATAACTGAGCAGTGCAACACACTCTGTTACACTGACTGACTCTTGGCCGTGCAGGCTCTGCGCTGAATCACATTATTTTCCTCCTTCGCAATACCCTTCAAGCTCCGGATTCTACGCAGAGACATGGGTATGGTTAGTGAAAGCCCGAATCTACGGCAACATGTCCATGCTTCTCGCGCCGAGACAGTTGAGCATGATTTTCTCGCCGTTCTCGGAAATAGGAGTCCCACTACTGTCAACAGAAATTAAATACACCCCACACCAAATTAATTCCAGGTGTGTCTTCGGTATGATCGGGTAGTAATTTAATTATGGACAGTGAAGAAATCGCTCTCCTCGAGAGGTTAACTACCCAGTCCTAACCAAGTCGAACACTATTCGGTGAACTGTGTGTGCGAACCGAATGCAATAGTTCTTTTTCAAAGACAACGTGATCTCTCGCTCCCCACGCTCATGCCTGACAGATCCCATCGAGTCTTCGCACTGGAATATTAATGCCATTCCCACCATGCACCGCTTTCCGAGCTCGCGAACGGTGTCCCCCGTTTTCCTGGCTCATCCTCCGCAGGGCATCGATCTCGATCTCGAGTCCGTGCCATCTCGAGACGAAGTATCAACGTATGTCGGAGGCACTTGCGGATTTGTCTTCAAAAGCCAACCCCTGTCCGAATATGACTCTATACATCTTCTGTGATGGTCAAATGTCCCGGCACATACCTTGGATGTTAGAACCTATCTCGAACCCTGTACTCCCAAGAGCGACACAAATTAAGTTGAATTATAATATCCTTTCTCATTTGTTCAAACCGTTGCATTGCTCCAACATCCTCTTCCCCACTATTTTGGGCAAGATTCCGCGAATGTGCAAATGGCCACCTATATTCTTTATTCAATCAGTGGCATGCCAGTTCGGAATTCTCTGTATCGTGTCTGGGAAATCTTGATCCGACTCTAGGTCCGGGCTTTGTTCTCTTCATCGTTCTCCATGTAAATGTTGGTGATTGCTTCCACGGTTAATTATATGTTGGCGACAATCTTACGTGCCGTGTTGCCAGGATTTTGTACCTCTGATGATCTGTATTGATATTGCTATCTTCTGGCCCATCTGTGGTCAGACAGGCCTGATCTTTGCTCTGGAAATTGAGAGCAGCCACGGTCTTAAATGATTTTAAATACCAGCAAACACTCATGTCCGAATTAATTCAAAGAAAAGCATACTTGTGTGTTTGACAAATTTATGTCATTCAGTTGACCTCTCGTATCTTTACCAGGTCATGTCACACAGAGTGGATCTATTCAAATTGATGTTAGCTTAAAATTCCTGATTTATCCATTATAAATATGTAACACAACGGAAAAGCATATGTATATGGGAAACACTATGATTGGGTCGAGTTCTCAGATGCCTCCTCATCTGAACCTCCTGAATTGTCACGGACAGAAGCTTTCAATGCTTCCTCATAGTTGCGAACATGGGCCTCAAGCTCCTCAGCCTCAGACAGTTTGTCTAGACAGTGGTATGTCGATGCTAGATTTCGCATAGTGTGCAAGGTGTGTGGATGATTGACACCTAAAACCTTCTTCCTCTTATCTAGCACAACAACTTCAAGCTCTTCTGCCTTGTAGAACTCACCTAGGTGCCAGTATGTTGATGCCAGATTCCCCATAGCTCGAAGGGTGTCTGGATGGTCATCACCAAAAGCCTGTCTCCGCTTCTCCAGCACTATAACTTCAAGCTCCTCTGCCTGCTGGAATTCACCTAGACAGCTGTATGTTGATGCCAGATTTCCCATGGCTCGAAGAGTGTCTGGATGGGCATCACCAAGAACCTGTTTTCCCTTTTCTAATACAACAACTTCAAGCTCTTCTGCCTTGTTGAACTCGCCTAGACGGTTGTGTGTTGATGCCAGATGCCCCATAACTTGAATAGTGTCTGGATGGTCATCACCAAGAACCTGTTTTCGCTTCTCCAACACAACAACTTCCAGCTCTTCTGCCTGGCGGAACTTGCCTAGATGGCGATATGTCAATGCCAGGTTCCCCATGGCTTGAAGAGTGTCTGGATGGTCATCACCAAGAACCTGTTTTTGCTTCTCTAGCACTACAATTTCGAGCTCTTCTGCCATGTGGAACTGGCCTAGATCACAGTATGTTGATGCCAGATTCCCCATAGCTTCAAGAGTGTCTGGATGGTCATCACTAAGGACCTGTTTTCGCTGCTCTAGCACTGCAAGATTAAGTTCATTGGCTTCCTCAGACCATCCTGCATGATAATAGATCATTCCATATTGTGCACCAAAATCTACCATCGCCTGCTGATTGCCATGCCTCAAGGAGTCAACATGGGAAATCAATCTCAGACTGGCAAGTTGTTGATGGACATATGGGATCTCCTCAATGGACATGCCCATTATGGAAGCCATGATGGAATGGTATAAGTTGGGGTCTTTGATTGTTGTTTGGCTCCAACTATGCACCAGGGGATGAATCGAAAATATTTTTCTCTCTGGATCAAAGCTCATGAGAGAATAGGCCTTGATTTCATTTGTCACTTTCAGGAAACGAAGAGTGTCCCATCTACCACTTGCAGGTTCCAGGAAATGTGCAAGGAACTCCAGTGGTTGTTGCAGTGCCTCTCTGGATGGAATTACTTGTTGGAATCTGTATGTGCTGGCTCTGCTGAAAATCTCCTCTGTGATTCCATCCCAATGGAGAAATGAACAAAGCTGCAAGAACATTGCAGCACAGTGTTGGGCAAGTCGTCGACTAGTCGTTGACTAGTCACAAAGTCACGGTTGGCAGGTCGGTCCGGTCGCCAAGGTGACCTGACTTTTGACCTTTCAGTCCCAATTGGGAAACGCCGTCGCCGGCAAGCCCGGAGACGTTGTTCCACAGTGTTTTCAACAGGTTTTGACCATGTTCGAGTGTGAGCTATGATATATTATGTTTATATGGACCCATACATATACATTAGATGCTGTTTTAGCCCATTTAACCATCATTTTTATCATCAAAATGGCCCACCGGCACTGATTGATTCAATTTGACTGACAGACCTTTTGATTACAAGTCTGCAACATTCGCCATAGCTAGTCAACATTATAACAGTACAAATACATGATGAACTTTTGTATTTACAACCCATTCAAGACCGCCTCAGTCACAGAGTCCAACCCACCATCATCTGAGATCCCGGCTTTGTCAATGAGTTCAGCTAGCTCAACCTCTGTGTTCAAGTTCTGACGCCCAACTTCTAGCTCTGAGACACCCATGGTTTTGTGAAGTTGAATAAATCAAAGATCTTGACTGAGATGCTATTATGTGGACTTGCATCACACGCCGCAAATGAAATCAAAACATCATTAATTGAATGAGCTGGAAAATGAGCCCAAATTATTCATTGCAGGTGTCTAAAATTCGACTATAGGGTATTATCTAATGACCTCAACTTATTTTACAATTTTCGTATTTATTTTGACTTGGAACAGCAGTTTCCGGGCGTGGCAGAGAACGAGCCGGCTAGCCGGCGACGTGGGAATGGCCGCTCGGCTAGCGTCCGATCCATCACGGAAGTCAAGTCAACGGCACGACTTGATGACTAGTCACTGACTAGTCGCCGTCAATGACTATTGACTAGTCACTCAAAGGCGGTGACCCACCAACACTGTTGCAGCAGGCTCGCTGAGCTGTTCAAAGCTCATTTGCCATGTCGTGTACACTGTCCATTCATAGCCATCATGACTTTGGGCTGGTTTTTCACTCAGCAGTTGGGCTCGATTCTTCATGTAGATGTCCAAATAACTGTTGAGTGCTCCAGATTGTGAGATGAATGCTCCAGCCTGCACAATTGCAAGAGGAAGGTAGCACAATTCCTTTGAAAGGTCAGATCCACTAATTAGCAAGAAATGAACCTCAACTCACTTTCACAATCTCAGCTGCCATCCTTTCATTCACTGGTGTGATATCTTGGGCAGCACTTTTGAGCAACAGTGCCAGGCCATCATCTTCCTCTATATCAGACACAGCAGATTGTGCTCCAGCATAAACACAGAGCCGGGGTTACGAGTTGTGATGATAATATTTCCATGGGTGCACTGGGGTATAAATCTGTTCAGGTCAATCTTGGGATCATCAGCATTGTCATAGATCAGCAGCCAGTCCTCTTGGTTGTTTGAAACCACTTCAATGCATCCTGTGAGGAGTTGCCAACATTTTCACTGAAGCAATGTTTTTTAGGGCAGTTTCAACTGTTTCTGCTGTGCTGGCATCAAGAAAGAATTTGTCTGAGAAGCTACATCTATGATGATTAATATGGTATTCATTGTCAAATTTCAGCTTACTGGGATAAGTTGATAAACCTCAGTCCAATTTGTGTCTTCCCTGCACCACCTAGACCATGCAGAACATAAATGTGCTGCTTTCCGATGTCTTGAGCAAAAAACTGATTCATTTTGTCCAGAATTGTCTGTCTTCCTTGGAAGATTCTCGATGGTGGAGGGCAATTGTTCATCTGTCGAGCAGCTTGAACAACAGTGATATCTGAAAGTCCCAGGTCAGACCGGAGGAGCACTATTGAGATGAGAATGTTACTGGGTGAGATCACAGTTGCGAGGGTTGCATTGATTTTGTGGACTTGAAAGTTTGTATCAATGGCTGCCAACAACTGGAATAAATGAGAATCATAGCACTGAATAAGTTCGGTGTACCTACCTTGAGTCGTGAGCATATTTCTTGAATATTTTTCTGGTACTCCACAATCTTATCTTGAATGCTACTTGAATTGACAAATTCCTTGATATGAGCACGCAGCCTTGAGGTTTCTTTCGCATTTCTTCGACCCCGTGGATCACATCCTCCAAGAACCTAAATAGAGTGAGTGGAATTCCAGACAAATATGACTTGAATACCTCTCAAAGTCCTCGCACAGACCCTTCAGCTTCACAGCACCTGTATCCCCATGTAAGGATATCTGATCCTGCAGAATATACATGATTTCCATTGCAGTCGTGCACAGCTCTTTCAGATCATCACGATTCTTCTTTACTTTCTGCATTCACAAGAGTTAATCACATCTTCCACCTAGACCACTATGAACCAAACCTCAACAGTCTCCAGCAATATCACCACCATTCCAAAGGCACCTTTCACATAGGGGAATGGCAGACATTCGCTGGCGGCTGTGATCATCCTTGCAGCCACGATAGTCGGAGCAAGCCAGTCTGACTTTGAAGCTACGGGACCCTGGGAGTGTGTTTTGAATGCCCTTGATCTCATCCCCCCTGCCGTTTGAGGGGAATGGGGTGTAGACTTGGAGGAACTGCTGGACGACATGATGGGTCGAGATGAGTGCCAAAGCTGTTGCACAGCCTCGTGAGTCGTGGCCGCTCCAGGAATAGATTTCTGATCTTTGTCAGATACCGGCGGTTTCTCCCGGTTGTTCCCAGTCGGTTATGGCTACAATTATTCGAAACCTAAGATCTATATGTGTATCCCAATCGCAAAATTCAAAAAAATTGGTGTGTAATTATCACCGCCCGAAAATGATGAATTGAAGGCCAGCCTCAATGAAGGCCACGAATAAGTACGTTAATTCAGCGGCATATTTCAACCAGGTTTTACCCAGTGCACAGCCAAATTCGAGCCAAGTAGCAATAATATCTGCGGGATCAGACGAGGTTGGCTCTGACTGTTAGGTAGAGTCTCAACCTGGTGATTCTGGAAAATGCCGTGATTACGCATGTGTGTGATTGAAAGCTGATACACAGCTCAGGGGGACTTGAAAGAAATACCTGAAATTAAGTTATTCTAAGGGGAAGCGAAAATACAGAACTTTTAATTTCTCAAGGTTTCTTAAATGATTTTAAGCTGATGAATTTTAAGTCTCCACGCAAGATCAGAATTGGGGCACAGCTGAGACCCACGCAGTATGTAGGTCCTGGTCATGCTCAACGGATGAATGGCGAGCAAATGGGTATTTGAGGCATCAGGCTACTTACCTCTTTTCCAATTCAAGCGGCACCGAATTCGTGTCGTATTAATTAACAGCCAATGGTAGGACGAGAGAGGAGGTCAATTGTTAGCCAAGCAAGGGACTGAAAGGATGAAGGTGTCAAGGGCCGAAACACAGCGGATTTTGTTTCACGAGCTGTTTCTGGAAGTTTGAAGTCTTCGCGCTATATCCAGCAAGACACAGCCTAGAATTCTTGAAGCTTGCATAGATTCTCGAGGTTAGGGTTCGGATATGCAGCATATTCAAAGGCGGTCAAACAGCCATCGCTCTTCTTCCCATACTAGTATATCATCAATAATGCAAGTGGCACTCAGCACGGTCTCGTATTGGAGTCCAATAGAGGGTACAAGCAGGTCAATATTTTAACAAGAGCTGCAAGAGATTTCTTCGTCTCACAGGAGAACACTCAGGGACTGAGACTGACTCGGACGAAGGAAACGGTCACAGAGAGCAGTCACCGACCCACAGATACCGAATCAAGTACAGTAGATATACTCCGTACTTGAGAAGGAGCACACAAACGATTGAGTTGAACAAGATAGGAGAAGGAGAAACGCAGAAGAGAAAGGATCTGTGGCTGTGTACACCATGTACGCGTCTCCCTCTCCCGACTCTGCTTGGACATTCAAATATTCAAAGCCGGACTTCAGAATGTATTCATCTTTTCAATCCATTCAGTGTCGAATGAAAGCAAGCTCTGGGCTCTATCAAATTTCTTTCGTTGATTGAACATAAACTTGAACTAGGTAAGTATTACGCAAACTACGCACGAAGGAAGGTATGTATCGGATTATTCTTTTCAGATTTTATCTTCGGCGGTCGTGGACGGGGACGTAGACGCGGTAAGGTATCATTAGGTATGCCGGGGAAATGGGTACCGCCGTGCAGAATGCGAACGAGGGTGCATATGCGGGCGCAGTGCAAGGCAAAGAAACATCGCTCGAAGAAAACAGATCCAATCGAATCAAACGGGAAAACAGAGGAGAAATGTACATGACGAACATGAGGGCGGGGTGCCAAGGAGGGCTGCATCGCTCGCGCGGACTGCACTCGCTCGCAGCGTCAGCTTCGAAGGAGCATCTGTGCTCGCCATTGCCTTCTGTAACACCTAAAGCCATGTCCCCACCTTGCCGTCCCTCAGCACATGCGTGCAGCACTGGCGGCGCAAACCCCGCGCCCGCCTGCGCTCGACGACGGCAAGGGTATGTAGTACGCACATCCCCACTTCCACCGACACACGAGCGCGCACGTCCGCACCTAAAGTCATATCCGGATCCCGGTGTGCATGTACGCATGCGTTTCGCTGCATCCGTAAGCCACGCTCCACGAGGAAAGGGAGCGCGTAAGCGGCGAGAAAGGGTGCCCCAGCCTCGACATCGACGTTCCTTGCGCGTGCACAGGTACTCTGCCTCGGCGTCCATTGCGCGTGCGTAGCACGGTACCTTGAAACAGAAGCCAAAGTAGCGGCGAGTACGGGGCCGAGGGCGAGAGCGAGAACGAGGGCGATGGGGAGAACATACATCCAGACCCGTCTCTGCGCCTGCGTCTCCATGCGCATGCGTAAGACCCATCGACAGGCGCATGCGGGAGCGGCGTCGATAGCTCCATCTCTCCCTCTCCGTCGCGCAGAGCGGTATCGGCACTGTAGGCGCACCCGTGCTTCTTCATCTGAATCTCCAACGGCATACCGAGACGCGGTGTACATCTCCATCTCCACTTCGTTCTCCACCTCGATCCCTGTCGACCTTCTGCGTGCACCTCCCCGTCTCCATCCCCATCCCATCCCAAACTCGAGCTCTTTCGAGATGCGCACAAGATGGACAAGTGCGCATTGGCATCAGCGTCGTAAATATATAGCGCGGAGTGCACGCCCTGCGTGGGGTCGCGCTCCACAAGGCGTCGTCGTTGGGCCCTGCAGCTGTCCGCGAGCGGGGCGGAGACGGATGCTGAAGGTCCCAGTGGGGCGGTATAGCAAACGATTTGGAGGAGCGCGCGAGAACGTGCATTGACTCTACCAAAACGTAAAACAGAGGTGCGTGGCTCCGCGCCTCGCAGTGAACCCAAGACCAACCGGAAGCTGGAACCCGCGCCAAGAGGACGCACGCAGCTGATATGACTCGGCTCCGTCTGTACCGGTACGCGCGCGGAAAGAACACGGGAATTTGTCCACGCGAATGCCAGAAGAGTGTGTGGACTTGAGGTGTATCGATAGGCCGATGAGATCTAAGCCGCGATGGACGCCGGGGGAGGATGACGCGTGGGGGTAGATGTGTGAGGGAGGTAGACGAGCACTCGAGGGCCGCGAGTACAATAGCTATCCGGCGCGAGGAAAGGTGTGGATGCGGAGAGGACGAGGCGGGGAGATTGTAATTGGGAGCACTGCGCAGAGAGGTGTGGTGCAGAGGACCGAGAACGCGGAGCGAAATGGTTTAGCGAGCTCGCGGGAGCTGAGGCGTAATAGTGACGTTGGAGGCTGTAAAGCGCCAGGTAGCCTTCGACGTTCTCGAGGGTATGCTACCGGTGGCCTCGGAACGCTAAAACACGCCGGTTAGGACTATGGGAGCACAGGGGAAATGCTAGTAACACACTGAATGACATCCGAATGAGAAGGATTCCGAGGTGGTGGCGAGATGCACCAGACCTGCGACCTCTTTCTCGGCTTGGACACGGAAAGTGTGCTGCACAATGGCTTGTAGAATCCGTGCGGTTGGTGCACAGCGAGACAGCTGGGGTAAATACAGGTACCGAGGATGCTTGTCGTCGCTGGGGTGGACTCGTAAGTACGCGGCGTACGACCCCAAAGTAAGGGAAAGACTAAGAGACTCACAGATATTGTGTCAGCAGGGTACTTCCACACCCAGAAAGTCAACGACGCCATATCAACGCCATATGGATGGAAGGGAGCAGGTCTATATCGTGAGGAGCCACCGTGGCGTCCAGGAGTTCCGACGTTCCAGGCCGGAACGGAGGTCGCAGGGAACGACAAAGTACAGTAATACGCTACGCCAGAGATATTCGCCACAGTGGTGATTCTGAATCATCAATCCATTGAACCAGGGGGGCGGTTATCCTAGAGGGGAGACAAATATGAATGACGTAGACTCCGTCGAACGTGTCGAACGCAGCCAGTCGCGCACCGACGATCGAGCAAAAGCAAAGTTGAGTGAAGATTGAGAGAAAGCGATCAGCAGCTGTGCATGCACCGCCACAGCTCCGTCTTTGCTTCCTGCCGTTCACACTTTTTCCCAAAACGGTCGAACCCTGCCAGTCGTGCATCGGCGATGTCGAGAAAAGCATCGAGAGAGTTTCGAGAGAGAAGGCAGCGATCAGCGGCCGTGCATGCACCGCTACAGTGCTCTGTGAGCACTCTTTTTCTAAAATAGCTTCTCTCTGTCGCGGGACTCTGGAAACATGACTTATGAAGGCGGCTCTACCAAATCGCGTCTGTGTGCACCGTCACCAAGACCTGCGCTGAGAAGCGCCGCGCGATTCTCATCGACCTCGCCATCGGCCTTGGTATCCCGCTTCTGCAGATTCCTTTGCGTGCGTCCCTTTACCGCTCTCAATCCTAATCCGAAGCTGATATCTACTTTGCATAGAATACCCCGTCCAGGTCCACCGCTACGACATCTTCGAGGACATCGGCTGCCTCGGCGAGACGTACGAAACTGCCCCCGCCGTTGTCCTCTTCCACCTTCCCCCGATCCTCATCGATGCTGTCTCCGACGTCTACTGTGGTGCGTCCCCTTTCCCTCTTCCCTCTTTACACCCCGCTAACCCACCTTCCTTTTTTCGTAGTCCTCAGCATCAAATCTTTCTACCACTCCCGCTCCCAATTTCGCCTCCTCCTCTCCGCCTCCGCGCACGCCAACCTCAATAAACAGGTACATCCGCCTCATGGCCCTCGCATTCACCGGCCTCCTCCTCACCGTCCCCCTCGCCTCCTTTGTCCTCTATTCCAACGTCTCTGTCACCTGGGTTAGCCCCTGGGTTTCGTGGGCAGATACGCACAGTAACTTGTCGAGGGTGGTGCAGGTGCCGGGGTTGGCGCGCGGACCCATAGAGCACGGCGAGCGTGGAGACACTGCGGTGGGCGACGGTGGCGTGTGCGTTGTTGTTCTTTGTGGTACTTTGAGTTTGCGGATGAGGCGATTAAGAATTATCGGGGGCTTTCAATTCGGTCGCGAAGCGTATGGGGTATACGACGGCGGGCTCGGCGTCGGGGATCAGTTCGACTGGTGCGTTTCCCATCTTATTCGCTCTCCCCTTTTCTCCTTTACTGACTCGTCTACAATGCAACATCCAAATAGCACCTCTCCTCCTCCCATGGCTCCTCGCGCGGCGCTCCGCAACCCTCCCCGTCTTCATCCGAACAGACACCACCCAGAAATGCGACTCGTTCGACTCCTTCTCGGACATGTCCGCGTCGTACGGGGGCATCTCGCTGCTCGAGTACGATGCGGAGAAGGCGGCGCTCGAGCATGAGGGTGCGGGTGGGGAGAAGGGGCTGACGCTGACGCTGGGAGATGTGAGCGGGATGCTACCGGATTATCGGGAGAGCGACTACTCCTCGTCCTCTGCCCCGTCGTCGGCTTCATCGGATACGGAGAGCGTGGGTGGGGAGGAGGAGGCGGAGATCGAGGTATCGTCTTTACACCTTGCGAGTGTTCACGTCCCCACGCCGCCGGAGCCAGCACACACGCGGCCCGCGTCTGTGCGGGACACGGGTGATACCGTTTGACCCGTGCGTTCGTCGTTTTCCTCATTAACCCAAAACCTCCATACATATCGTTACCCTGACCGTTACATGACTCTCACCTACCTACCTAACTGTATCTTTAGCACCCCCACCCCACGCTATAGGAGATTCCGCACTTAGGGTGCACCTATACCTTTATTCATTCATCTGTGTATACTGTATATTGTGCTGCAACGAAGAGTGCTCGTACGTCTTTGGTTGTGTGATTATCTGAGTTTTGTGCGATTCGATTTTCGAACTTGGGTCAAGTGTACATAATCGAGTTCTCGTGCAGTTGGAAGTCGGACTTGCCCGAGTTCGTCTGAACGACATCTTCCGGTGTGCGTTGTGCGAGTTTCTAAGTTGGAAGTAATTTTTATTCTTATTCAGGTTGAACTTGATTTTTTGGGTTGTTGTGCGACGCAGGCGAAGAAGGCTCATTTGTCCTTGTTGGTGATGAATTCGGGACGCGTCGAGTCACGTGCAGATGTAGTTTCGATTTCAAGTTTAACGTTCGAGCTGAATTTGAAGTTGAATTGGAATTCAAAGCGGATATCTATCTAATCTATCTTCGACGCCATTGTCCAAGCTGGGTGTAATTAATTATTACAGTGTCCGGTGAAATTCAATAGTGCGCGTGCGTTTTGATATTATTCACTTCAATTCCCGAGTTCTCCGAGTCGCGTCGGAAATAAATTACTCCAACTTCTCATGTCGTACTCGCAGGAAAAATAGTTAAATAACAAGGAGGCTTGATACGTGTGCATTTCAACCTCCGGAGTTCCCTGAGGTTGCCGATACAGGAGTCCAGTATAATACTTGATTCACATCAACGGGCGACAACTTGAACGACGATTCGATGAAGCACTCAATGGCTGCAGCCCAACTGCAGCCTGATTTTTGTGTATTTTTAAGTAGAATTTGAAGCGTGTTTTAAGTGACGCTGGCGCGCCGAATACACAACAGCGGTTACCGATTTCATTTGAATTTCTTTCCCCCCATTCCAAGGTCCAAGTGCAATCTTTCCGCCTCCCGCGAACCGTCGCGTCGGAGATAAATTACTGTGAATCTTCGTGTCGCGCTTGAAGGAAAAATTAATTAATTAAAATAGGTTGCTTGATGATACACATATTGCTTGGTATATTTCAGCGTTGCTTTTTGGCGGTCACTCATGAGCGACCCTGAAGGCCGAACGTTGAGCGATAATCTCGTAATTAAATTTGAACTGCCTGGGCCTTGAAGTTCGTTTGCGCCGCAGCCCATGGGGAGGTAGATGCGTACTGGTTGAGTACTGGAGATTAGCGAAGCTCCACGGCAAGAAATGAACACTGAATCCGGTTGGTCAACTTCTCAGGCGCACGACTCCTATCTACCGCAACAAACCAAGAAGAAAGAAATAGAAAGAACAAAATAAAAAGACCAGAGAACAGAAAAGGTCTACGTAATTAGACGGGTCTTTCTTCAAGTGTTTGAGCTGGGCTTTTGTATCTTGGAACTGGGGGCGAATTGAGGTGTGAATTGAGTTGGAAGCGCCAGTCGAAGAGTCCTTGGGGGAAGATTCGACTCAGGCGCGGCTTCGAGTTTGCGTTGACAAACCTGGGTCCGTATAATTATAATTCGGTGTCACTTGGGCGCGTCAATGTATTTAATTCGTTTCCTCCGTCCGACGCCCAGCCGGAGATCTAATAATGGGCGGCAAATGTAAAGACATACCTTACTTTATATCCACTGTCCGGACTCATGCCCCAGGTTCAAGACGTACCCCAAAAATTCAATAGTAGACGCAATTCCTGTCCCCAAGCTCCACCGACCGTCATCTGAATCACGTGGGAGATAGCTCTTCGAGCCTGATCAACTTTCAAGCATGAACGGCAATCACGGGCGGTAATAATAAATTAGTAACGTCGGAGTATTTCTGGGCCTTTTCAGGCTTTGCAGGTCGCTCAGATCAACCCAGAGCGACAATTTACAGCAAGTTCGAACGATTCAGAACTAACTTTGGATCACTATTCATCAGTGATCGCTCGCGCCGCAGGGTGCGGAGGTAGATTACGGGAGATTAGCGGTGATCCATGGTGAGTCGAGGTTTCTCTGGAGTTACCTGTAGCCCAAAGGAGACTCGTAACTCAAAGGCAGAGGAGTGGCTTTCGTGCGCACCGCGGCAGATCGGCAGCGCCCAGAACTAACCGGGAGCTCGTCTGCGAGATATTGATGGCACGGGCAGCGAAAATGAGCCCAATTGCTGTGGAATACATTAATGTTTGAGCCCCGCACAGTCTGGAGCACACAGAGACTGAATAAATGGGGCGACGTGATCATCAGGCCAGGGATTAGAATAGAGACAGCCTCTCGTAACCCATCCTGTTAACTTTATGAACTGTTTCTTCTCATCATTTCTATACTTCTGGTATCCATGGTTCTTCGTTCTGGTCGCAGCGGAAAAGATACAGTACAGCTGAGTCTGTTGCTATGGGCTCCTCGGATGCACCCACTGTAGTTAGAACCCGGGATGCACGGTACTCCCCCGTTGCCTCTGCCCCGAACACAAAGAACACAAATATGAAGAGGTCGCTGATAGGGGCGGAGGACCAGCTGGAATACAGCCAACCCTGAATTTTGATCGGCAGAAGCTCCCAATGCTTCCTCATATTAGTTGCGAATAACAGTCTTGGGCTCTTCAGCCTCACGCAGTTTATCCAGCCGGCGGTATGTTAGTTCGAGATTTCGCATAGCGTGCAATGTGTGTGGATGATTGATGCCCAGAACCCTTTTGCTCTTCTCTAACACAACAACACCAAGCTTTGCTGCCTCCCAGAATTCATGGAGTCGGTGAAGGGTACATCCCAGATTACCCATAGCTTGAAGAGTGTCTGGATGGTCATCCCCAAGAACCTGCCTCCGTTTATCCAGCACAACAACTTCAAGCTCTTGTGCCCGGTGGAAGTCACCTTAACTGTGATATGTTGATGCTAGATTGCCCATAGCTCGAAGAGTTTAGGATGCTCATCACCCAGAACCTTTGTTCGTTTCTCTAACACAACAACACCAATCTCTTCTGCCTTCTGGAACTTGCCTAGACCATTGTACATTGATACCAGATTACCCATAGCCTGTAGAGTGTCTGGGTGGTCATCACCGAGAATCTGTTTTCGCTTCTCCAGCACTAAAGCTTGCAGCACTTCGGCCTTGTGGAATTCACCTATGTTGATGCTAGATTCCCTATAGCCTCCAGAGTGTCTGTATGGTCATCCCCAAGGACCTGCTTTCGCATCTCTACCACTGGAAGCTCAAGTTCCTTGGCATCCTCATACCGTCCTGCATGGAAATATATTATGCCATATTGTCCACCAAAATCCACAGCCACCTGCTGGTTGCCATGCCTCAAGGAGTCAACATGGGAAGTTAATCTCAGACTGGCAAGTTGTATATGCTCATCCAGGATTTCATTGATGGACATGCCCATGATAGCTGCCATAATAGAATGATATGACTGTTGGTCTGTGATTGTTGTTTGACACCAACTATGCACCAGTGGATGAATTGACAACATTTTTCTCTCTGGATCAAAGCTCATTAGAGAATAAGCCTTGATCTCATTTGTAACTTTCAGAAAGCGAAAGGTGTTCCACTCATCTGCAGGTTTCATGAACCACTCAAGGAACTCCAGTGGTTTTCTCAGTGCTTCTCTGGATGGAATGACCTGTTGGAATGTGTATGTTGCAGCCCTGCTGAAAATGTCCTCTGAAATTCCATCGCAATGGAGAAATGAACAAAGCTGCAACAACATTGCAGCCAGTGGACTGAGCCTGTCAAAGCTCATTTGCCATGTTGTGTATACTGTCCATTCATAGTCATCGTGACTCTGAGCTGGTTTTTCACTCAGTAGTTGGGCTCGATTCTTCATATAGATGTCCAAATAATTGTCCAGAGCTCCAGATTGTGAGATGAATGCTCCAGCCTGCACAATTGCGAGAGGAAGGTAGCACATTTCCTTTGAAACATCACTTATGAAGAAGTAGCAAGAAACAAATATCAACTCACCTTTACAATCTCAGCTGCAATTTTTGTGTTCACTGATGAACTCTTTTGAGCAGCACTCTTGAGTAATAATTCTACAGCATCCATCTCCTCCATATCAGACACAGCAGAGTTTGCTCCAGCATAGACACAGAGCCCAGGGTTACGGCTTGTGATAATAATATTCCCATGATTGCACTGGGGTATAAACCTGTTTAGGTCAATCTTGGGATCATCGGCATTGTCATAGAACAGCAACCAGTCTTCTTGTGTTTTGGCGAGCCTGTAAGGGCAACCTCTAGACCCGAGAATCTCAAGGGGCTAGCGAGGGGAATCCGAAGGTATGAATAAGAAGTAGCTAAATACAAGAAGATACGCACCTAGCGAGGGGAATCCGAAGAGAAGAAACTCTGAGGATTCCCACGCTAGGTCGTGGGTATAAGTGGCTACTGACTAGTAGCACATGACCGGAGTGATCGGCAGATGTCTCGGGCTTGATCGCAGACTTGATGCCATTGTGTAAGCAACCTTTTGGGATCCATAGGTGGATTACGTAAATTGGGCCGGTCAACCGGGCGCCGGGTGCCGGATGACCGGGGCCGGGTGCCGGGTGACCGGGGCCGGGCGGAGGTTCCCCTGACATCACCCCCCCTTGGAATGCAGCGACTCGACGCATATGCCGGAGGAACGAACGTGGACGGAGGGGTCGCGGAATGGGAGGGAATCGAAAGCGGCGTGGGCGATGATCCGGGGTTTTGAGGGGTACTTCCGGTAAAACTCGGTGATAGCTTCGTCGGCGAATACATCGGAGTGCTTCACCCATTGGTTGTGCGACTCATCATACCCTTTAAACCGAACCATGTACCAGAGGGATTTATACCGGATCTTCGCGTCGAGGGTCTCTTCGACCTCCCACTCGGGTGCATCGCCAGGGACGTCCGGTAGGACCGGAGCCGGTTCATCGTAGCCCGGGCGGCCTTCGAAGGGGTCATCTTCCGCGAGCTGCAACTTCACGACCGGGAACACCGGGTGGAGTCGGGAAAGACGGGGTGGCAGTTCCAGTTTGTACGCACCTCGGCCGACGACCTTGGTGACTTTAAAAGGGCCTAGGCGTCGGTGAGAGAGCTCAGGAGACGGCCGGGTCGTTTGGATATCGGAAGCATCGAGCCAGACCCGGTCGCCGACTTTGATGTCCGGCGCAGGGGTGCGTCGGCAGTCGTAGTACCGCTTGTACTCCTCCTTTGCTTTTACGAGGGCGGCCTTCGCCTCGGAGACCCTGGAAGCGATCCGGTCGTGAAATTCATTAACCGACTCCACTTTTGAACGCGGCCCGTTCGGCTCAAACCCCATCCGGGGGAGCCGGCCAGTGTCCGTCATGAACGGAACCTGCTGTGTCGAAGAGTGGATGTGGTTGTTGTATGCGAATTCGGCAGCCGGAAGGAGCTCGTCCCAGTCATCCTGCTTGTAGTTAGTGAAAAGCCGGATGAACTGCTCCATCTCCTGGTTGACGCGTTCGGTCTGACCGTCGGTCTGCGGGTGGTAAGCCGTAGAGGTGGCCGGTTTGATCCCGATGAGGCACCAAAGCTCGGTGGTGAACTCGGCGACGAACTGGGGGCCGCGGTCAGAGATGTACTTCTCGGGGGTGCCATGGAGCTTCCAGACGTTCCGGTAATACAACCGGGCAGCTCCGACAGCATCCAACCAGGTCGTACACTCCATAAAGTGAGCGCGTTTACCTAGGACGTCCACAACAACCATGACCGAGTCGTAGCCGTGGGCTTCTGGGAGCTCGACTACGAAGTCTACCGAGACCGTGCTCCAACGCTCCTCCGGAATCTCGGTCGGGTGGAGCTCGCCAACCGGAAGCTTCCGGAGAGCCTTGGTGCGGCAGCACAGGTCGCAGGTTGCCACGTACCGGCCGACGTGTCGGGACATTTGGGGCCACCAGTAGTTCCGGGAGACTAGCTCCAACGTCTTGAAGCGGCCAGCATGCCCGGCAACCCAGGTGTCGTGATGCTGCTCCAGGATCCGACGGCGAAGGTCTTTGTCCCGAGGGACGACAATCTTGCCGTGGAAATAGAGCAGCCCACCTTCGACGTGCCATTCGGCTGACCGGGTAGACCGGGTTCCTCGGGCTTTAAGGAGGTCCCGAGCTGCAAGAGCCACGGGTTCCTCGAGGTCCGGTTCGCCAGCGAGTGCCTCTCGGACGTCCCGCAGGAGGGGAACCTCTGGGCCAGCTACCACGATGCCCTCCAACGCACGGATCCGGAACAGGGCGGGACTCAGGAGCGTCACATCCGTGTTGTCCGGGCCCGGTCCGTGATCCGGATGCCGGGAGAGCGCGTCTGGTTTACCCATAGAGCGCCCAGGCTTGTGGTGAAGCTCGAAATCAAACCGGGACAGATACAGGGACCACCGCGCCTGTCGCCGGTTGAGATCTTGCGACTTCCGGAAATACTCCAGGTTCTTGTGGTCGGTCCAGATCTCGATCGGATGCTGCGCACCTTCGAGGAAGTGCCTCCATTCCTCGAGGGCTCGGATGATCGCGAGCATCTCTTTGTCGTGGATCTCGTAGTTGCGCTGGACCAGACTCAAGCTCTTGGAGTAGAACGCGACCGGATGCCACTTGCCGTCATCGCCCGGTTGAGACAGGACAGCGCCGGTTGCATAGTCCGAGCTATCCGCCTCTAGCCGGTATGGCTTGGACTCGTCCGGTAGGACAAGGACCGGCTCCCGGGTGACCGCATCTTTGATGGCTTGGAATGCGGTCGCCTCGAGTTCGGTCCAAGCCCAAGGGGCGCGCTTCCCGGTGAGGTCGAACAGCGGCCGGGCGGCATCCGAGAACGCTTTGATGAACCGCCGGTAGAAGTTTGTGAAGCCGAGGAACTGCTGCACGTCCTTCTTGCACTCTGGCGTCGGCCAGTTAGTGACGCCGGCAACCTTGACCGGGTCCATCTCTACGTGATTGTGAGAGACGATAACCCCCAGGTACTCAATTGACGTCTTTTCGAACTCGCACTTCTCCGGGCGCAGGAAAAGCTTGTGCTCCCGGAGCCGGCAGAGAACCTCCCGGACGATCTCCCGGTGCCGGGTAAGGTCCGAGTGTGCGATGAGGATGTCGTCGAGGTATACCATGACATCTCCAGACAGGATGAGGTCTTGGAAGATGTCGTTCATCATTGTCTGGAAGGTCGCAGGGGAATTGGTCAAGCCGAAGTACATCACCAAGGGTTCGAAAAGGCCCCGGTTCGTCCGGAAGGCGGCCTTCCACTCGTCGCCTTCCCGGATGCGGACATTATTAAAGCCCCACCAGACATCGAGTTTCGTGAAGAACCGGGCTCCTTTCAAACGGTTGATGAGGTCGTTGATCAGAGGGATCGGGTATCGGTTCTTCACAGTCATCGCATTGAGCGCCCGGTAATCCTGTACGAACCGGAGTGCACCGTCCTTCTTTTTAACGAAGAAGACAGGCGAGGCCATCGGTGACTTCGACGGCCGGATCCGGCCGGTCGCCAACCCCTCTTCGATGAACGCGTCGAGCTCGCGTTGCTCGAGAGGTGAGATCGGGTAGACCTTACAGTTGGCCGGTTTGGCATCCGGGACGAGTTCGATGGCATGGTCCCACGACCGGCGGTCCGGTAGTGAATCGAAGGCCTCTCGGTTGAAGACATCTTCGAAGTCGCGCACCCACTCTGGAAGTTCGTCCTTACCGGGTGCGGAGTTCTTGGCGAATGCTTCGGCCAGCCACTGCGAGACAGTGCTGGTGGCCCGGATGTCTTCCGGAGGAGAGAACTGGGTGTAAAAGACCCGGTCTCCATCCTCGAGAGGGTCATCTTCGTCGTCCGAGTCGTCCGAGTCGTCTAACAGGAGTTCGGGCAGGTCCTCCTCGAACTCGTCGTCATCATCCTCGCGGAGCCGGTCATCCGTGTCGATAGTGCAGATAGTCAGGACCGGTCCGGCTCGGAGTTGCCGGACAATGCGGGCGATAGTCTTCGCTTGTTTACGCTCGGCTCTGGCCTCATCGACGCAGGTCGTGCAACCGGACGGGCATCGGCTCATCTTGACCTCCCGGGTATCCCAGTTGATCTCGGGGTTATGCTTCCGGAGCCAGGAATACCCGAGAATAAGCTTTTGCTTACCGAGCCCAGTTACAGCGAGTTGGACTCGTTCGCTATGACCCTTGTAGCGGAGGACCAGAGTCGCGACATCTCGGATGAAGCCGGCCTCGTTGGGGGAGCCGTCTACATTGAACACCGGAATGGGTTGCGAGAGCCGGCGGACCAGGATCCCGCTCTCCTTAACGTACTCGGAGTCAATGAAGTCGGAGGTTGCTCCACAGTCGATAAGCCCATCGAGCGAGAGCTTCACAGCATTGTCGGTCGATCGATCTCCAACGGAAGGTGGAGAGAGTTAGCACCAGACGTCGCGGCGACCGTATAGCGCTTAGGAAGTTTGCACTCCCAAGCAGACTTACGGGGCGGGCGAGTGGCCGGTCCGGCCGGCGGCAGATGGGTGACCGGTCTAGCCAGCGGGGAGCCGAAGCGACCAGTTGGTCGTCCAGATTGGGGGGTGCGTCTATCGTTTCGGTCGATGCAAGAGGTATATTGTCTGACTCGTTACATAGAATGTCGAAACGATTAGGGGACGCGATCGAGGGCGCACTGCTCACTCGCCGCGGAGGGGAAAATCCTCTAGGGTGGGGTCGTCAGTGAGGGCCTCGGTCGTGGCCATGCGGGCCACGAGTTCCTCCAACATCTCTCCTCCGAGCTGGCGGATCACCTCATCGAGCACGTCGGTCGTCCGGACGTCGGCCGGTGCCGGGCAATCTCGGGCGAAGTGATTGGCATCTCCGCAGCGGAAACAGCCACGGCGTGGCACATGGCGTGCACGGGTGTGGTCTACGTCCATGGGGACCGGAGCCGGAAGGGGCGGGGCATCGGCCCTCGGCGCGGGTACGGCAATGGCGCCTGGCGTGGACTGGTTGGTTCGGGGGTGGGCTGGCAGAACCGGGTGACGTCCGGACGCCCCGGCGTTCCGAGCGTGGAGGTGCGACTCGTACTGCCGGTAGGCCCGGGCGCGCCAGGCTGCGTAGTCCCTGAGGCCGGGCGGGTCGCTAGAGCCGGTGATGGCGAGGTTGATCGCCGGGTCAAGGCCGGTCCGATACTTTGTGACCTTGACAAGTTCGTCTTCAAAGCCGGCGAGGTCGACCAGGTCCTCGAACTCGTCCGTGTACCGGAACACGTCCCGGTTGCCCATATGGTAGGCGCGAGACTCGAGTTTGTGCAGGGCGTGGTCCTGCTCGTTCTCCTCGACGAAACGGAGTCGGAATTCCTTGACAAACATCTCCCAGGTCGGAAACGGAAATTCCGCCTTCGCCGACTGGCGCTCAGCCCAACGTTGCGCCGCGTCTTTGGCCATGAACGACATGGCGTACCGGACAACCTTTTCCTCGGAAAGTTCTCCGTTCTCTACGAAAGCCTCTGGGACGAGCCGGGCATACGACCGGACAGCGTGGAGAAACGCCCGGCCCTGCGTCCGGTCGCCGTCGAAGACGAACGGGGGGTTCGGTCGGAGGACCGATTTTGCGCCGGACCCGCCAGTTGTGGTGTACTGCATGAATAGTCCTGGACCCGGTTCCGGAGCCATTTCGGCAAGGGATAGGGCAGGTGAGATTGCGCGTTGCTGTTTTTCGAGTATTTTGGTGAGGCTGGCTAAGGTGGCCTCGATCCGGTCCATCCGGGCATCGGCAGCTGCTGCGTCGGCGCCAGACATGGTAGAATCGAGGACAGGGGAGGAGGGGATAAAATTGGAAGTTGGGGTGGTGGGAGCACTGCCACTATGATCCGAACCTTCCAAGCCAAACTTCCCAATTTTGTCCAGTTAATCCCTAGAGAGAGTTTCTTCTGCTGTAAGGGCAACCTCTAGACCCGAGAATCTCAAGGGGCTAGCGAGGGGAATCCGAAGGTATGAATAAGAAGTAGCTAAATACAAGAAGATACGCACCTAGCGAGGGGAATCCGAAGAGAAGAAACTCTGAGGATTCCCACGCTAGGTCGTGGGTATAAGTGGCTACTGACTAGTAGCACATGACCGGAGTGATCGGCAGATGTCTCGGGCTTGATCGCAGACTTGATGCCATTGTGTAAGCAACCTTTTGGGATCCATAGGTGGATTACGTAAATTGGGCCGGTCAACCGGGCGCCGGGTGCCGGATGACCGGGGCCGGGTGCCGGGTGACCGGGGCCGGGCGGAGGTTCCCCTGACAGAGCCAGTTCAATGCATCCTGTGACAAGTTGCCAGAGGTTTTCACCGAAGCAATGTTCTTTAAACCAGTATCAATGGTTTCCACTGTGCTGCCATCAAGGAAAAACTTGTCTGTGAAGCTAAACTCATGATGAGTCTACAAGTCTTTACTTTCCTCCAAATTTTAACTTACTGTGACGAGTCATTGATAAACTTGAGTGCAATCTGTGTTTTCCCTGCTCCACCTAGGCCATGTAGAACATAAATATGTTGTCTCCCAATGTCCTGGTTCAAATATTCATGCATCTTGTTCAGGATTGCTTGTCTGCCATGAAAAATCCTGGATGGCAGAGGGCAATTGTTAATTCGTTGAGCAGCTTGACCTGTAGAAATATCTGCAAATCCTGGGTAAAAACAGAGTAACACTATTGAAATGAATGCTACCTGCTGGCATCATAGTTGCATGAATATAATTTAAATTTCCACCAATAAATGTCCCGCCATTAATTACTCTCTGTCTCTGGGGTTGGTCATCCCAAGGTTGGTGACAGGTCCCAGCAACAGAAGCTATGACTGACGGTGTAGGTTCGCCAAATGGCCCTGCCAAAAGCTGCAAGTTGAACGATGGTGTGCACTGGGGTTGCATTTCCTCGGAAAATAGCTGTGTGGAAAAGAGTGGAATTGGACCAAGCTCGGTTGAGGTCAACCCAAGTTGGTTATCAGAGGGTGAAACTTTGCTGAAGTCCCCCAGACTGCCTGTGATGTGTGCGAAACTGGACAGGGGATGTTCAGAACCCATAGAACTTATTGAGTTATGAAATGGTTCTTGATATCCGCCAGTGAAATCTTGTGAGGTGTGTGGGGCACTGAATGATCCCAAGAAGTGTTGAGAATTGAACTTGTTCCCCTGTGGGGCAAATGTAAATGGCGGAGAGTTCGAAAATGATGGACTAGATGCAACAAAGGTAGCTTCATCAGCAAGAAGGACAGATGAGCTCTGTGTCTGATTCAAAATCTGTGGGTGGTGAGAAAGATCTTTTTGGCTTCATTAGACCCTGTTGATTACACTGGGCAGGACATACCATATGGTAGTGTCCTCATGGCTCCAAATCCTCGGTCATTCCTTTCTACCCCTGATAACTCGCGACTTGGGCCTTCCATCACAAACTCTGGTGAACTGATGTTTTGCTCTGGGGTGACAGTTTGTGCAGTATGGATAATAGTCAGGTCCCCAGCATTGTCAATGAAAGTCCCGCCATTGATTTGGAACCCGGAGGCGGAAGTGAAGAGTGGCATGGGAGAAGCGGAAGAGAGTAAGAAGACACGTCATGCGCTGAGAAGCATCTGCTACTGCCGAGTTCCGTG
The DNA here is from genome assembly GCA_029378395.1 of Mycena leptocephala. Taxonomy (NCBI): domain Eukaryota; kingdom Fungi; phylum Basidiomycota; class Agaricomycetes; order Agaricales; family Mycenaceae; genus Mycena; species Mycena leptocephala. The sequence continues at coordinate 119,157 of JARJLF010000357.1, read as the reverse complement.
CTAAAAATGGTGGTTATTTCACGGCATCGCGCGAGGCCCCTGGTTACTATCTTTCGTAACGGTCCAGGCATAGAGTAAATTGACCGCTAATTTTGGAGGGTATTTTCTTCAGCCAGCCGACTCCAGAAGTCTTTAATAATCCACAGATATGTGGAGGCACCAAACGAAGATAATCCCAGTAGATGGGGGGAAAGCAGCTTTTTTTGCAGCTCCCAGGGCTGGAATACCGTCAAAATAGAGTAAATCAGGCACAATCCTCAAAAAAGCGGACCGCCGCGAAAGGTCGACCCGGGGCGCTATCGCGCACGTATATGACCGCATCTTTAACGAGATGGACAGCTTTCACGTTTCATCTCCATCTGCCATCTGGCCTGTCCTCATCTTGAGTCTCTGTTCCGAGTCACCAATATAGAATGACCAATAGCGCGCGAGGAATTACACAGCATATGTGATGAGAACTTTGAGAAGCAACAATTTACAATCACTGCTCAATTTTTCTGCTGCTCAAACCCGAGATGGCTGTGCACTGCGGAATCTTGCACCGGATTGCATCCAGATCCGCAGCTTTCAAAGCAGTTCATTTTTCTCACTGTGCCGTAGTACAACACGCGCCCGTGTAGAACCAGTAACTATCCTGCTGAAAATGCTTGGTTACAAGGCTCAAATCTGCATTATATATATATATTTTCTTCCAGAGCCGCAAAGTTTCTGTGCCTCTCGTCACGCTCATTCCATTCGGCAATTGCTGTGTAGCACCAATCATCTTAATTTTCCAATGGCTAGATGATATTCCCGTGTCCGTTCCCAGTGGTGCCCTGAACAAAGCACAAAAGATTTATTGTAACCATAGTATACCCATTAATGAGGATGTGGTAGTGGTGACTTTACATGACAAATTTTTGGGCGCGTTAAAAGCGTGGAAGCAGGAAAGGGAAGGAGAAGCACAGAGTGGGATTCGAATAACAGAATTCCAATGCCAGTGGCGAGAATGGCCAGGACCGTGCGGTACACGTCGTTTCTTGGCTTTGGACTACAATGAGATGATTGATGCCCAGCGGCATGGCGGCGTTCCAGAAGCTCGCATGAGTGTCAATGCACAAGTTGTGAGCAAGCTAGAAGTATGCCACCGGGGAGGGGACATAAACAGAAAATGTTACAACATGCATGCACGCGAGCACGCCGCGGCAGGGCAGATATATATATCATGAAGAGACCTTCCCTGATCTGTGCCTGGAACGCCATGAGGTGCATACAAGCCAAGTAATGCGTAATTTAGAGGTTACTGGATACACAAAATGCGGCCGCACACCTTGTGAACATGATCCTCAGTCTGCGAATGATGAGGAATAATAATAATAAATGAGTACGAGGACGGGCGCCCAAGGGGCGGAGGCAGGGAATTTCCAGGAAAACTCACATCAATCTCGAACATAACCACAGGGTAGACATGAATGAACGACCGAAAGTGGAGACCCAGGGTCATGACTTCGAATGAAATGAAGTTCTGACCGATGTTGGAACGATGGGCAGGGCCACAATGAAGCCCACGAGGACCTTTCACTTGGCTTCGAAAGGGAGTCTTTAAGCCGACACGTCAGAAAGTCAGAGATAAAAGCAGGAGAAAAGGAGATGGGCGTTGGATAGATGGAGAGAAGAGCAAAACCGCGCTGGCCCGACATCCCCGCCATCAGTGGCTGTGTGTCTTATTACTCTCCCACTCACGGCGCTCATTCAAAGCCGATTATTTATTCATCCACTCACGCCCAATTCGCGTTCCTGGTAAATAAGTAGTTGCAATTTTATTTTATGGAATGCTCCATCGCAGCAAAACCTGAGGAAGCGGTGATATAAGATAATCAAAAGGTGACTAATGGTATCGCGGATTATCCATCTTCTACGTGGGATGTATCGAGTACAATGAGGGAGGGAGCGTGCGTAAGCGCGGGCGCGAGGCTTGCAGAAAACATGATGTGCACCGAGGTGAGAGGAAAAGGAAAAGAATCGGAGACTCGAGATAGAGAGAAAGACGCTGACCCCACATACGGGGATAAGCCGCATACACGTACCCCCGTGCACATTCTTCATCTCCATCTTCGCCTCCAACAGCGCACGCGAGTGCGCATGAGGGCCGTCTAATTTCATCCCCGCATTCAGATCGTGCGCTGCGCGGTGTGGGCGGGAACCTCCGAGGCAACCGAATGCGCAGAGCGCGCGGGTCCACTCCGCCCCGCCTCAATATCCACATCGATGTCGCGCACGTTCGCGTACTGCAGCGGCTCGAAGCCACTGTCGGTCGCGCTCGATCAAGAGCCGGCTGCAGTCGAGGACGGCGAAGCCGATGGGGAGGGTGAGCACAATAGCGGCGGGGAGGGAGGATATATTCTGACACGCACGCGTACCCACATGCGCTACTCTCCGCAGTAGAATACGAATAACAATGGGGAGGCACGTGCTGGTGGTCGCCGCTATTCCTGCCCGGAGGACGAGGAAGACGGCGAGCCGTTCACCAGCGCCCCGTCCCATGCGTACCGCAGCGCGACCGAAGCCTGCGCGTGCCCGTACACCGCGCCAAGCCGAAGCCGGCCGTGCTTGACGATGGCAGCGACGGCAGAGCCCAGTCGCGGGCTCGACGACAACGATGGGGAGGGTGCGCGCAGGCAGGGGAAGATACACGTACCCGCATCCGCACCATCTCATGCACCTTCTTCTCCTCCTCGTCCATCTCCCGCTAAATCTCCAGCTCCATGCATCCGCATCGCCATCTCCGTGCGACTCGCACGCCTCCTCCATCAAGATCCCCGTCCCCGTCGATATCGACTTTGATGGGCACGAGATGCGCATGCGAGTGTACGCCGTCGCTGGTGTCGTAGAGGGTGGTGGCGCATTCGTGCCCGTGAGGGAGGGAGGGAGGAAGGGAGAAGGATCGAGGGGGCAAGGCGGGCGGTGCGGGTGCGGGTGCGAGTATGGGCCTGCGCTGCGCCTATCTACAGCAGCCACACGCCGGCGCTGGATCCGAGGACGAAAATGCAGGAAAGCATCCCCACCCCGCGCAGTTCTTAGACCTTCGTGCCTCCTCCGCGGACCGAAGGAGTCTCGTCCATGGACTCATCGTGGCGTGCACGCCAGGAGAGCCCGGGGACTTGCAGTGAGGACGGAAGTCCGCGTGTATACCAGCCCAGGAGACCCACAACACGGTGGTATTGGGGAGCGCGAGAGCTTGAAGCCGACGCTGCGTCGGAGGCACGGCGGGGCCATGGGCAGCGGGTGCGAGAAAGGAGCCGGGTGCGGCGGTGGAGCCGGGTGCAGCGTACAGGAAGGCGCGGTGGGTTAGGATGACGTAAAATTGCACTGGGTTGGTACGTAGGCCGAGGATGTCGTGGGACGACAAATTCTTTCGAGGACTCGTAAGTACGTGGAATATGAACGAAGTGAAAGGAAAAAGAAGGCGCACAGAGCAGCATTTGAATCAACGGAGCGCCAACGTGGATGGCGAGCTCACGTCCAAGGACTGCGAGCGCCATTTCTCGGCCATGGACAATGTATGACGTGATCCTACAGCCGGCGGCTGAGACACCAGGACGCGGCGGGGATTGCGACGGCGATGTCGGCGATGAGTTTCGTATTTGACATGGTCTTGTAGCGATAACCAACGGCAGAGATGTGCCAGAGAGTCGTCCAACGGCGATGTCGATTGAAGAAAGCGGAAGCGAGCGATCAGCGGCTGTGCACACACCGCCACAGCGGCGTCATCCTGCTTACGTCCTCCATCTCGCTGCGATTCTCTTGCAGCGTTCAAAAAACCCTGACTCTTGGATTCTAGCTTCTTGGTTTAAAAATCTGGTCTCACCATTTGCGGACCGGAACTCTTCGAAACTAACCTTTCCCCGAATCCTCGACTCGGCGACACAGGTCAATGGAACCACAATGGAACCACGTTGCCGTTTTCTACCGCTGGACTCGGGCTTGCTGTCATCAAGTTCCTGCTAATTCTGATTCACGTTGCTTTTTTGCTCGTATCCTTGTCCTAGATGATCTTGCCTGGGCGCTGCGGCATTCTGAATGATCTGGGGTCCGAGGGCCTCAATAATGATCTATTCATCCTGCGCTCCCTCCGGTTTTTCTTGCGCACCCTTGGCGCACCCAGTCTCTTGCATGATTCGATGTCTTGCAGTGTTCCCGCAATGCCGATCCCGCCTCCGATGAACTCCTCAACTGACTTGCCTGGCCAAATGTTGATACATCTGATTTAGTGAGCTGTTATAGCTCTGTAATCGCGTGTTCCCCATCAACCAGGTTGGTGGGGTCCAACCCGCAGAACCACGAATTTATTACACCCATCCTCGATCTGCTGTGGTATTTCTCCCTCCTACCTGCACGCGTTGTTTGATCTAATTTTGAGTGCACCGACTTATCCAACTGGACTTTTTATAATCACCTCATTCAGAGTGCGCCAGATGAAGTGAATTCAGCAGCCCGAATTGAATGCCTGTCTCTCTCAATGGCCCGATCAAGTGGAATGCATGCTATGATAACTTATTGACTCTTGCCCTTGCCGGTCTGCGAGATCGTAATCTGGCCTAATTAAAGTTCGCATTATTTTGCTCTTCTGCAACACCCTTCGAGCTCCGGATTCTACACAGTTGGAGACATGGATATGCTTAGTCAACGCCCAAATCTACGGCAACATATCTATGCTTCTCGTGCCGAGACAGTTGGGTATGATTTTCTCACCGTTCTTAGAAATAGAAATACCAATCAACGCTGTTAACAGAAATTTAAATACAGCTCACACCGAATTTCTGTTCAGGTGTCTTCAGTATATTCAGTTGGCAACTTAGTTCTGGACAGTGAACAAATCGCTCTCCTCGAAAGGTTTCTACTCGGTCTGAACCAAGTATCCAGCCCTATTTACTGAACTGTGCATGCGAATTGAATCCAAGTGTCCCTTTCACCGACAAGGTGATCCCTCACCACCCTCGCTCATGCCTGACAGATCCTACTGATTCTTTGATATTAATGTTCATGTCCTCTACACCTCAAATATTGCTCCAGCCCCTTGCTGAGCTCGCGAAAATGTAGTTCTCTCTGCTTCCCTGGTGCACACTCCACAGGGCAACCATCTCGGTCTCAAGTCTGGAACGGAGCACAGCACCACATCTGCACTTGAGTTGAACCATCAACTATCAATTCACGTCTGATGCAATCATGCACTTGTGCGGATGTATCTTCGAAAACCATCCCCTGTCCAAATACGGCTCTATAGATCTTCCGTAGTGTATCTTTCTTTCTCAATGTCCGGCCACATACCTTGGAACCTATCTCGAACCCTGTACTCGCGAGAGTTAAAACATTGAATATATTTTCTCACTGTTCACACTGCATAGACTGCTCTGCCCCGATATCTTCTTTCCTCCCCAAAATGGGGAGGATTTCTCGAATGTCCGAATGGCCACCCATATTCTAGTGGCATGGCATTTCGAAATTCTCTGTATCGTGTCTGGCAAATCCTGATCCGACTCTAGGTCCAGGCTTTGTTAGCTTCATCTTTCTCCATGTAAATGTTGGTGATTACTTCCATGGTTAATTATACGTTGGTGACTGTTCTACGTCCCGTTTTGCCAGGATGTTGTACCTCTGATGATCCATATTGATATTCCTTCTCACCCATCAATGGCCAAGCAGGTCTGACCTTTGCTCTGGAAATTGAGAGTAGCCATAGTCTTGAATGATTTTAAATACCACCAAACACTCATGTCCGAAATTGATTGAAAGAAAAGCATACTTGTGTGTTTGACAAATTTATGGGATTGATATGACCTCTTGTATCTATCCCAAAGTACCATTTAAATTGATGTTACAGCTGCTAGTTCAAAATTCTTATTCATTATAAATATATAGTACAACGGAAAAGCATATATATAGGAAACACTACAGTTGAGTCGAGCCCTCAGATGCCTCCTCATCTGAACCTTCTGAATTGTCACTGACAAAACCTTCCAATGCTTCCTCGTGGTAATGAACGAGTGTCTCAAGCTCCTTGGCCTCAAACACTTTCCCAAGACAGTGGTATGTTGATGCTAGATTTCGCATAGTTCGCAAGGTGTCTGGATGATTGTCACCCAGAAACTTCTTCCTCTTCTCTAGTGCGATAGCTTGCAGCTCTTCTGCCTTCTGGAATTGCCCGAGTCGGTGGTATGTGCGTCCCAGATTACCCATAGCAAGAAGGGTGTCTGGATGGTCATCACCAAGAACCTGTTTTCGCTTCTCCAGCACTACAACTTCAAGCTCCTCTGCCTGCTTGAGTTTGCCTAGATGGCTGTATGTTGCAGCCAGACTACCCATAGTCCACAGAGTGGATGGATGGTCATCACCAAAAGCCTGTCTCCGCTTCTCCAACACAACAACTTTAAGCTCCTCTGCCTGCTTGAATTCACCTAGATGGTTGTATATTGATGCCAGATTCCCCATAGCTTGAAGAGTGGCTGGATGGTCATCACCAAGAACAAGTTTTTGCTTCTCTAACATAACGACTTGGAGCTCCTCTGCCTGCTGGAATTTGCCTAGGCGCCAGTATGTTGATGCCAGATTCCCCATAGCTTGAAGAGTGTCTGGATGGTCATCACCAAGAACCTGTTTTCGCTTTTCTAACACAACAACTTGCAGCTCCTTTGCCTGCTGGAATTTGCCTGGGTGCCAGTATGTCGATGCCAGATTACCCATAGCTTTAAGAGTGTCTGGATGGTCATCACCAAGAAGCTGCTTTCGCTTCTCTAGCACAACAACTTCAAGCTCTTCTGCCTTGTGGAAATTGCCTAGGTGCCAGTATGTTGATGCCAGATTCCCCATAGCTTGAAGAGTATCTGGATGGTCATCACTAAGAACCTGCTTTCGCATCTCCAGCACTACAACTTCAAGCTCTTGTGCCTTGTGGAATTTACCTAGATGGTTGTATGTTGATGCCAGATTCCCCATAGCTTGAAGAGTGTCTGGATGGGCATCACCAAGGACCTGTTTTCGCTGCTCTAGCACTGCGTGCTCAAGTTCCTTGGCTTCCTTATACCATCCTGCATCCCAATATATCGCCCCACATTGTACACCAAAATCCACAACCACTTGCTTGTTGCCATGTCTCAAGGAGTCAATGTGGGAAATTAATCTCAGACTTGCAAGTTGTCGATGGTCATTGGGGATTTCATGGATGGACATGCCCATTATGGCTGCCATGATGGAATGATATGACTGTTGGTCTGTGATTGTCGTTTGACTCCAACTATGCACTAGTGGATGAATTGAAAACATTTTTCTGTTTGGATCAAACATCATTAGAGAATAGGCCTTGATTTCATTTGTCACTTTCAGGAAGCGAAAAGTGTCCCATTCACTGGCAGGCTCTGAGAACTGAGCAAGGAACTCCAGTGGTTGTTGCAGTTCTTCTCTGGATGGAATGGCCGGTTGGAATTCGTATCTCACAGCCCTGCTGAAAATCTCCTCCGAAATTCCATCCCAATGGATAAATGAACAAAGCTGCAGTAACATTGCAGCCAGTGGACTGAGCCTGTCAAAACTCATTTGCCATGTTGTGTACACAGTCCATTCGTAGTCATCATGACTCTGAGCTGGTTTTTCACTCAGCAGTTGGGCCCGATTCCTCATGTAGATGTCCAAATAACTGTTGAGTGCTCCAGATTGTGAGATGAATGCTCCAGCCTGCACAATTGCGAGAGGAAGGTAGCACAATTCCTTAGAAACATCACTTATGATGAAGTAGCAAGAAACAAATATCAGCTCACCTTTACAATCTCAGCTGCAATTTTTGTGGTTGCTGGTGAACTCTCTTGAGCAGCACTTTTGAGTAACAATTCCACAGCATCTGTCTCCTCCATATCAGACACAGCAGAGTTTGCTCCAGCATAGACACAGAGCCCAGGGTTACGAGTTGTGATGATAATATTTCCGTGAGTGCACTGAGGCAGAAAGCTATTCAGGTTGAGCTTGGGGTCATCAGTGTTGTCATAGAATAGCAGCCAATCTTCCTGGTTGCTCACGAGCCACTTCAATGCATCCTGAGAAGAGCTGCCAATATTTTTCAAGGTTGCTATGCTCTTCAACCCTGTATCAATTGTTGCTGTTGTGCTGGCCTCTAGGAAAAACTTGTCTGTGAAGCTAGACCCATGATGATCAATATATGGGTATTTACTGGTCAAATTCCCAACTCACAGTGATGAGTCATTGAGAAACTTCAGTCCAATTTGTGTTTTTCCTGCACCACCTAGTCCATGCAGAACATAAATGTGTTGCTTGCCAATCTTCTGGTTGAAGAATTCAAGCATCTTGTCAAGGATTGCCTGTCTGCCATGAAAAATTCTCGATGGTAGTGGGCAATTGTTAGTTTGTCGAGCAGTTTGATCTGCAGAGGTGCCTGCAAAAAGCTAGGTGAAAACAGAGTAACACTATTGAAATGAGAATCTTACTGGGTGGCATCACAGTTGTATGAATATAATTTAAATTTCCACCAATGAATGTCCCGCCATTAATTACCCTCTGCTCCTGGGATTGGTCATCCCAAGGTCGGAGAACAGTCCCGGCAACAGAACCGATGACCTCTGGTGTAGTTTCACTAAATGGCCCCCCCAAGTTAGACACATCCACCATGGTTGGAGGATGAAAAGATGGTGTGAATTGGAGTTGTGTTTCTTCTGAAAATATCTGGGTAGAAAAGAGTGGATTTGGAACAAGCTCGCTCAACATTAACCCAAATTGGTTATCAGAGGATGAAATCTGGCTGAAATCCCCTGCAAAGCTGGACATGGGATGCTCAGAACCCATAGAATTCATTGAGTCATGAAACTGTTCGGGATATCCAGGACTGAAATCTTGTGAACTGTTTGGGGTGCTCAATGACCCCAAGTGGTGTTGAGAATTGAATTCGTGCTCCTGTGGGAGAAATGTAGATGGCAGAGAGTTTGAGAATGATGGACCAGATGCAACAAAGGTAGCCCAAGGGTCTTCATCGGCAGCAAGAAGGGATGAGCTCTGTGTTCGATTCAGAATCTGTGGGGGCTGAGAAACATCTTTTTGGTTTCGTCAGATCCTGTTGATTACATTGGGCAGGCAACATACCATATGGTTGCATCCTCGCAGCTCCAAATCCTCGGTCATTCCTTTCCACACCCGGTAACTCATGACTTGGACCTTCCATCACAAATTCTAGTGAACTGATATTTTGCGCAGGCATGAGGTGCAGAGGATGGTCCAGATGGATAACATTCATGTCCCCTGCAGTGTCAATGAAAGTCCCACCATTGATTTGGACCCCAGAGGCAGAGGTGAAGAGTGGCATGGGGGAAGCAGAAGAGAGTGGGCGACACGTCACTCGCCCAGAAGCTGTTGTAAGGCAGTGCTCTACTGCTGCCGAGCTCCGCTTTAAATACGGCGCTTATTTGACATCGCGCGCTTATTTGACCGGACCTTTTATTTATCATTTTTCATATGTCGTCTAGGTACACAACCCTGAAAAGTCTGCTTCCTCGGTCAGAAGCAAAAAATTCACGTGTGCGGTGAGGCATATTGCACTGGTTTGCATGATGGATATCAATTCCCTGTCACATAGGTCAACAGCTGTCAAGCGCAATTCAGTTTTCTGGACTCCGAAAATATCCTGGCTGTGCCGCAGTGCAACACTGTAGTGGTCCTACAGCCATGCAGTGCACCCCTGCTGAAGAACCAGCAACTATATTTTTTTGCAATTCACTGAATTTAGTTTTTGCGTTTTCTGAGAGTAGTACGGGCAATAATTAAGTGAGCCCATCGTAATGATTCTTCCGTCCGGAGTGTTTGAGGTCATACTGCACAGCTAAGGTCGAGGGGATAAAATATCCATCAGTGAAGGTGCGGGTGTCCGCACTCGCAGGTTGTACCGACTTGAGCCGGAAAATTGCAGCAGTCGCGTCATTGCTTACACAGTAATTCAACTGCACATTCCAGCCAGCTTTTTCTAGGTTTTACCCCGCCGTCCAGGGCCAAATTTGAGCCAAATAACAATACACACGGGGTCAGATGAGGATCTGGATATTATGTAGAGTCTCAACCTGATGCTGCAAAATGCCGCGATTCTGCATGCGTTTGTTTGAAGACAAAGCCCAACTCAGAGGACTCGAAGAGAAATTGAAAACCAAGACCCCAGGATACATTACCCAGGAAGAAGGAGTGAAATTTGGAAGTGTTCTCGAGCGCCGAAACATGCTATATCATGCAGGACACAGTCTAGAATTCCTGAAGCTTGCGTAGATTCACGAGGGTGTAATTTGGGCATGCACTATGTTTCAAACAACAATCATTCTTCTCATACTGGTACTAATATACCATCAGTAATTCAAGCGGCACTCGAGTCTCGGCGTGGTTTCGTATTCAAGTCCTAGAGGGTACGGGTCAAGAGTTCAACAAAATCTCCGAGAGATTTATTCGTCTCAGAGGAGAGCCGTCATGGTCAAAGCCGAAGGCCGACTCGGACGAAAGAAACAGAGCTCTGTAGATTCGGAGAGCCGGAGGGAAAGAACAGCACCAGTAGTACCTGCCCACAGACTAGGAGACCGAATCAAGTCTGGATGAACTCTGTGCTTCACAAGGAGCACGCAAAAGAATTAGCTGACGCATAGGGCTCTGTTTATAAGGCCGGTTTGTAAACAGTGTTTTAAACAGGTTTTTAAATACCTGGGCCAAACCACCCTGTTTTTAATTCAGGTGGCAGTGCTCGGCAAAGGCTATTCCTCTGTAATTTGGACGAAATTGGTCAGAATAGCAATATTTTCGGTGCGATTTAGGTTGGTTTCTGGGCGGAATTTGAAGATCAGACTCAAAAAACCCCGAAAAAAGCAGTCCACATTACCAAAACCGTGGTTGTCTTTCCCGTACATGGTTTCTAGGCTCAAAAATCGACCTTGCTGGTGCAGCAGAGCTGCATCTTGGACCACAAGAACCGTTAGACACTGAAGCTCTTGAGAAGGAGCACAAAAACCCCGATTCTGAGCCGTTTCCGGCATTTTTGGGACGCCGTTTATAAACCGGTTTATAAACACCCTGTTTATAAACCAAAATTAAAAAACTGTTTATAAATGCCCGGGGAATTATAAACAGAGCCCTACTGACGCAGGAAGCCACAAGCCAGAAGACGGAGAAGAGAACTGCTCCGCTTGAGCATCCAAAGCTAGATTTTATAATGTTTATTCATCTTTTTCAATCGATTCAGCCTCCGGAGATAGCCTACGCTGAGATATATCAATTTTATTTCATTGGTTGGGCATAAACTAGAAATAGGTACGCAAATTAACATGGTGTACCGAGGTGTAGGGGAGCAACATCCCAAGGACCGTGACACGGCCGTTGCCTTGTTTTCAGGCAATGGGGTCCACCGTGGGCGTGACCGTTGCTCATTAAGGCAACCAGTAGTTCAATCCGCCCCAATCCTTGTACAACTTCTGGCTTGATCCCGAAATTCTAGCGGATGATTAAGACGCTAACGGTGATGAGCAGAGGGCGAGAGGAGCTCAAATTATTATTTTGGAATTTTTTATGATTTTCTTTTTTGAATGTCACGATTTTTTTGGGCAACCGCTCTCATCGTTACCGTGACCATTGCTCCCCTACACCCCGGTACAGTGGACGAAGGGTCCTAATTTATGCTCGGTGGTCGCACACGTGGATGGAACGGAGACGTAGACGCGGTAAGATATAGATAAGTATGCCGGGGAAGGGTACCGTAGTGCAGGAGGCGGAGGAGGGTGCAGATGCGGGGGCAAGGCAAACATTGGAATCTTCATCCCCACCTCCACGGACGTCCGCACCGAGTCATATCCAGCCGGTCGGCATGTGCGCATGCGTTTCTCTGCGTCCGTAAGCCGTATTCCACGAGCAAGGCGAAGAAGCACGACCCCGACATCGATGTCCCTTGCACGCGCCCCCGCCCGCGTGCACATGCAGTAGCGCGGTGCCTGGAGCAGAAGCCAAACTAGCCGCGCTCGACGACGACGAGGACGGGGCCGAGAGCGAGAGCGAGGGCGACGAGGAGAACGTACGCCGAGGCTCATCTGCATGCGCATGCGCCAGAGGTAGCGGCGGCGACGGCTCCACCTCCCTCTCGCATGCAAAGCGGTATCGGCAATGCAGTTGTAGGCGCCCCCACGCTTCTTCATCTCCATCTCCGTCTCCGTCTCCACCTTCATCCCCTTCATCCCCATCTCGTTCTGCACCTCGATCCATGTCGACCATGGCTATCGCTATCTCCAACTGCGCGCGCTCACCATATGGATTCACCTCCTCGGCAGGCGCGCGATATGCGCGAGTGCACGCCGCCACTGTCGCCGTAGAGGGACTGCGCGTCCGGGTCGTCGCAACGTCGTAGTTCGCGAGGGAGGTGGGGAGGAATGCGCTGCTGCGGTCGGGCATCCGCGAGCGCAGCGGGGATAGATGCTGGAGGTCCTGGGCGCGCGCGTGCAGGGTGCACGGTATAGGAAATCCGAAACGAAAGGCACGAGAGCGCGGGGACATGCGCCCACACCCGGTAACCAAAGCGCGATGCTTCCGGCCGCGAGTAAGACTGCCCAGAAGCTGGAACCCGTGCGCGCAGAGGAGGCCCGCAGCAGCTTAGAATCGCCTCTGCGTGTGCCTGTCCGCATGAATATCAGAAAAGCGCGTGGACTTGGGTTTATTGATAAGCCGATGAGATCCAGCACGCGATAGATGCTGGGGGAGGACGATGCGGAGACGCATTAGGAAGATTTAGGAGAGCTCAAGGGATGCGAGCACAAAAGCGATTCGGTGCGAGTAACGGTGTGAACACGGTGTGGACAAGGAACTGGGCACACTGGTGCAGAAAGACTCGGGTGTGGAGGACGAATAAAGCGGATAGGAGGTTGATGAGGTGGTTAGTGGGCTAGCGGAAGCTGAGGCACGAATAGTGGGCAGAGACGACGTTGTAGGTGCGAGGTAGCTTTCGACAGCCTTGAGGATATTGTAACTCTAAAACAAGCCGATTAGCACGATGGTGGAAGAGGAGAAAGGCAGGGAACGCATCGATTGGCATCTGAATGAGGGGCGGATGGCGAGACAACCAGAACTGCTCGCTCTTTCTCCGGCTTAGATACGGAAACAGCACGTCTTATACACCCCGCGCATTTGGTGCGTAGTGAGACGGGAAGAATCTTGGCCGCGATGCGGAGTATGCGTGTCGTCGCTGTGGGGATTCATAAGTACGCCTCCAAAGTCAGGAGAAGGACAAAGAGAGACGTACAGATATCGCGTCGGCAGGGTCCTTCCGTACCCAGCAAGTCAACGAAGCCAATTGGATGAAAGAGCGCGGTCTATATATTGAAGAGAGACCCTGATTTCCAAGGGTTCCACACCTCGAACGGAGGTCACTCGTCACGTAGAACGCAAGGACGCGATGCGCTACGCCAGGGATATTCGCTACAGCGGTGAATCATCGGACCATTGAAGCAGGGGAGCGGTTACCCGAGATGTAAGGAGGAAAATCTGACGTCAGTCGAACCCAACCAGTCGCGCAGCGGCGATGTCGAGAAAAGCATCGAGACAGTTTTAAGAGAAGACAGCGATCAGCGGCTGTGCATGCACCGCCACAGCTCCGTCTTTGCTCCCTGCCGTTTGCACTCTTTTAAAAAAACAGCTTCTCTCGATTGCGGGACTCTGGAAACACGAGTTATGCAGACAGTGCTACCAGATTACGTCCGTGCGCACTGTCACCAAGAACCGCGCCGAGGAGCGCAGCGCCATCCACATCGACCTCGCCATTGGCCTCGGCATCCCGCTTCTGCGGATCCCTTTGCGTGCGTCCCCTTTTTTATCGTTCTCCATTTGAATCTGATTCTAATGCTCCCCCTTCTAAAGAATATATCGTCGAAGGCCACCGCTACAATATCTTCGAGGACATCGGCTGCCTCGGCAAGACCTACGAGACGCCCTTGCCGTCGTCCTCTTCCACCTGCCCCCCCATCCCCATCGGCGCCGTCTCCGCCATGTAATGTGGTCCCCTTTCCCCCTTCCCTCTTTACACCCCGCTAGCCCACCTTTCTTTTTTCATAGTCCTCAGCATCAAATCCTTCTACAACTCCCGCTCCCAATTCCGCGAACTTCTCTCCACCTCCGCGCACGCCAACCTCAACCTAAACAAGTACCTCCGCCTCATGGCCCTCGCGTCCACCGACCTCCTCCTCACCGTCCCCTTCGCCACCTTCGTCCTCTACTCAAACGTCGCTATCGCCGGCCTCAGCCGTGGGTTTCGTGGGCGGATACGCATTCGAATTTCTCGCGGGTGATGCAGGTGCCGGGCATTTATTGGCGCGGACCCGTATAGCGCGGCGACTGTGGAGACGCTGCGGTAGGCGAAGGCGTGTGCGCTTTTGTTCTTCGCGTACTTTGGGTTTGCGGACGAAGCTATCAAAAACTACCGTGGGGCTTTCAACTCTGTGGCGATGTGCGTGGGGCGATGTGCGTGGGGTATACAAGTGCGAGGTCGGCGTCGGGGCTCAGTTCGACTGGGTGCGTTTCTCTCTCTCTTTTCTTCTCTTATATCTCCTTCCTTTACTCGTTATTCTTCCCCAACTCAGCTTCGAAATTCCCCCACTTGTCCTCCTCTGGTCGCACCACGCTCCCCGTCTTCATCCGGAAAGACACCACCCACATGCGGGACTTGTTCGACTCCTTCTCGGATATGTCCGCGTCGTATGGGGGGACCTCACCGTTGGAGTACGAGGATAAGGAGAAGGCATTGATACTCGGAGACGACGGCACACGCGCTGACACTCGGAGACGTGCGCGGGATGTTGCTGGATTATCAGGTGAGTGACTACTCATCTTCTCCCTCCTCTTCTTCATCCGCATCTTCCTCTGCTTCGTCGGATCCGGAGAGCGTGGGTGAGGAGGAGGAAGGCGAGATCGAGGTCTCGTCTTTGCACCGCGCGAGTGTGCACATCCCCACCCCGCCGGAGCCAGCGCACACGCGGAGGAGTAGTGCGGCGGATGTTGTGATGCCTGCGGTGGACGCGGCTGATATCGTTTGATCTGTCCTCTCCCTTCCACCTTCCTCCCACGTTCCCTAACACGCACACCGACCCCAACCCGACCCGCACACCGAACTACGCCTCCGAAAACTCACTCATATATCATTACACGACCATGAATCTCCCTACCTACCAACTGTATCCTTAGCACCACTCGTACTGTAGACATCCCACTATACCAGCCTGACCTTGTTTATTCATTCATCTATGTATACTGATACTGCAACAAAGAGTGTTCATATCTCTTTTGTGTGTTAAGCCTGAGTTGTGCTGTTGAGTTATGAGTTGTGCAATTCGGTGCCCTGACTCGAGTTGAGCTCTCTGAGTATGGTTTGATTTCTTGTGCAGTTGGATTTGCGGCGGTTGTCTGAACGACATCTTTCGGTGTGCATTGTCCGTCGTGCGATTTTCTGAGTTAATTTAGAAGTGCTTTGTGCTCTTATTCTTATTTGGCGGCGAATTTGTGAACATAAATTTGTAAGGAGCTCAGGAAGGGAGACGTATTTGGACTTGTTAGTCGAGCATTTTGGGACGCGTCGGGTCACGTGTGGGTTCGATTCAGACTTTAACTGGAGTCGAAGTTGGACGTCACGGGCGACGGGCGCTGTTGATGAAGGTGGGTATAATTACGATAGGCGAAATTCAATAGGGCACAGATTCAGATTCAATTACATTGGCGCGGGCGAGCGCGCGCGTTCTCATTTGAATTCCTTTCCCGAGTTCTCCGAGTCGCGTCGGACATACTGCAAATCTTCGTGTTATGCCTAGAGTAACATCATAGGTCATATCCGATTTCAATTTCCCGGAGGTCGATGGAGTTGACAATGCGGGACTATAATTCACATCAACGGGCGACAGCTTGAACGACATGTCTGCAAGGGTAATTAGAGCAGAAAGAGTCCCTTGATCATGAGGCTGTCGCACTGAAATTCGATACAAGACAGCCGCGGCGGCGCGCGCACGTTTTCCCATTTCATTTGAATTCTTTTGCACAAGATTCTTCTGCACTTCCCGTGGTCCGTGGACTGAGACACGTCAGAGATAAATTACTGTGAAACTTCGTATCGCGCTTGAAGGTAAAATTGATTTAAATAGGTCGATACATACAGGCTATGCCAGCTCTCCAACTGCAGCAAACCCACGAATTTATTGGGACCTGCCGTTGGGATTTTTCTCTCCGGCTTGCGCGCGTTGCTTGATCTAATTCAAAGTGCACCGACTAATCCAACTGGAATTTTACCCCAGCCTCCATCACCTCATTCAGATTGCGCACCCACCTGCTACGTAAGAAGATCGAACTGAAATATTACATCTCTCTCAGGGGTGTAATTGAACGGGCCCGCGCCGCGCCGCTCCGCGAGCTCGAACTCCGACCTACCTGAAGGCCGAATTATTGTCTTCTGAAAGACCCTTCAACCCCGGCACATATCTTGGAAGTTGGAACCTATCTCGAACCCAGTACTCCCGAGAGTCAAAACATTAACACAAATTCAGTTGAATTATAATATCTTTTCTCATCGTTCAAACCGCAGAGACTGCTCTGCCCCAATATCTTCCTTCTTCTTGAATGTCCGAATGGCGAAGTATGCGCACCATTTATAATGGGATGGGTGGGATCCGAGACGAATCGCCACGCATCGAATGAGCTGTCAACGAGGTAGCCAAGGCCCAGCAAAGAATTGTGAAGGAAAGCAGCCCAATCGTGCCCCAGAACGAGGTCAGTCTGATTGAGATCGGAGACTGCGAACGGAATGACAAAGGAAATGATATGAGGTGATGTTGGTCAGCGACAGTGGTGATGAGAAGAGGACGGGTTCGAGAGTTCAGAGGGAGCGAGTCCAGGAAGTGCACAAACAGTATGGACTGATTAGCCGGTTGGAAAGAGACAGACAGCACCTGGGAGCCTTCGATAAAGATGGGCATTGTGAACGTAGGTGAAGAGAGGAGCAGGAGAAGCTGAGTTCGCAAAGGGGATTTAAGGAGCAATGGGAACGGATAGGAGGATGATGAACGTTACGAAAAGATGAATGATGAATGTAACCATTAATGGGAACTTAATCACAACTTACCCTTTTATAAACAAATTCCCTAATGGAGAAGAAAAACAGGCTCCAGTTTTTGTTTTTGAGATGGGTAAAAAAACGCACTATATACATAGCGGGGATATCAATATTTCCCTGCACGCCTCGACACTCTGCCGGCACGACAAACCCTTTCTTCGACACCGCCCAGCTTATTCAGTTTACCTCATCTTCACTGCCCTCGGATTATTGTAGTTATTATCTGTAGTACAGGATTGCAACACTCACATCACGGAACTTGCCAAGGCTCTCTTAGTCTTAGACAGACATTTCAACTTTGAAACTCGTCCCTCGTAGAGCTTGCCGCTCTAATGTCAAATGTGAACAACAGGTTGACACAGGAACACACGTCGCCAACGTGCGTGCGTACGACATAGGCACAAGGATTAGCGCTGGCCAGGCGTTAAATGTCATAGATGCACCAGACCACACAGTCGCGCTCTAGTTCCCTTTCATGCTCCTTGCATGTTCACGGTACGCTCCGCGGGTGGTAGAGGGCGCTAGAGGCAGTTGCCCGCCGGATGAGCGAGGGTTGCGGACGTGAAGCGAGTGGGCGGCAGTTGTGCAAGGAGCGCCGTGCTTTAGACTCGTGGCGTGTTAAGTGCTGTCAAAGATGGACTGAGTGCATGTTCATCCAAGCATGTGGAGAGTATCAAGGGTGAAAACCTGCTGGCGCCAGCGTATGTCTTTCCGCTGAACTATGATCTTCACTCCCGCACGAAATTGAAGGGCTGCATGGTGGGTAAACGCCTGGTTTTTGGACCAAAAACGGAACCACCGGCAGCGGCACAACCCCCTGGGATCAAACAGGCGCTAAGGTTGACCGCAGAAATGCACATTGCAGACGTACGTCCTTACACAATAGGGTCAAGATGCCTCGAGTAATTCGCCCAACAGGGCCAAGTGTCCGCAGAGAGAACCGGTTTTCATTTAAAACGACAATACAGCCTGTCATATGAGAACGAACATTAGCGCTGACGGTCAGATCGCACAGGTGCGCTCCGCTTCTCTGGCCCCTCCGTGTGCTCCGTGCGCTCCACCGCAGGCGGAGGGCATTCACGGGATGGTCCGCTGGATGAGTGAGGGTTACAGCGACGTGAAGCAAGTGACGGCAGCAGAATTCTGATACCAACCTGGGGATGCGGTATCCCGAGACACCGTGCAACTGAGGGTCGTTGGCATTTCCTTATAAGGCCTTCCGCATTTACTGCATGCTTTTTTTCTACAGCACGAGCGGTTAAATGCGTGGCTTTCCCCACGGGTGTCCGATGTCAATGTGCCATGCCCTGGCTCCACCTGATATTGGTCTCAGCCAATCAGCGTTCATAGACGATTTTTTTCTTATATAAATATACAGGGAAAGGCTCAAATGAATGCCAGTCCGTTTGTCCCACCGCGAGTGCTCTTTCCTTCGAGCGATTGAAAAGCTCCTCGTCCCGTCTTACCCAGTTCATCCCAACTCAATGTCCTCCGATACGACATATGACAAGGTCAAGGATACCTCTAGCACTGTTCAGCCACGGCCCAAAAGGAGTGTGAAGTCTCTTTGATGTCGGGATCAACGCGACCTGACAGTTAAATTTCAGGCTCGAAACTAGCGAGTTTCTTTTCAGACTCAGTGGATGGCCGACGGTTGTAATACTTGGTCACATCGCTTTGCAAGTTTTCGCATGGACCTTCTTCATCGAAGTCGAGCGGCGTGGAGTTATGCCCGCCCCGCATTCGTTAGCCTCCTTAGCGGACAGGTACCCTCGCTCTGTCACACAAGTTGTCACCCTTCTGTCCACTGCCCTCGCCGCATGCTCATCATTGTGAGTTTATTTGAGCCCAAGGTTTTTGGAACTGATGCTATATCATCGTTGAGCCTATTCTCCCTCGGTGTTCGCAACTCGATCACCATCAGGCTTCAACGGCCGGTATCTCTAACCTCCTTACACTCTGCAATGAGTATATCGTCGCGTTCCCTCATTCTCAGCCCACGGAAGTGGAAGTGGACTGTTACATCAATTGCGCTCGTTCTCATAACCGGCGTTCAAACGTCATGGTCCGTTCTTTCACTCGTATAAAGCTCAAGATCTCACAGACATCACTGCAGCTGGAGCAGCTTGCTGACGCCGCTCTCAATTACAATTGGGACCCCGCTAAACGGCTCCGAGCTTGACCTCTCAAGTCCTCTTCTCAATCAAGCACAGACTACCGGTGTACTTGACGAGTGCGAAATCTCTCCCAGTGCGTCGTCTAGACGGTCGCATACCCCTCTGCCAGTGTCTGACATACTCAAAATAGGTCACTTGACCTGGTTCATTCCAGGCCAGACAGATAGTGGATACGCCGCCGTGGAAGGAAACATGTCACTTCCCGCCTCTTTCACAGCCGTGGGGCGGAATTTCAATACGTCAACTGGTATGGACATGCTTGAACATTGTACAGTGCTATTGCTTAGCATGCCACAGCCGGTGTCTATCCGCTGACATTGTTTGATGTCGACGCAAGCTCGTTATTTCCAGGAATGACAACCATTCCAGGAACCCTCGCCCCAGTGGGCGTCATCCCGGACGGCTTCTCTCACACCTATTCGATGATGCAGCAGGGTGAGTGCCATCATGATTTCAGAAGACGAAATGTTGAACCACAGGCAAGGCTTCACCGCCGATGTATCTTGCACATTCTCGAACGATACTCCACCGGTGCAGGCGGATGTCATGCGCGGCAGTGGTGATGAGAATGAAATCCTATATTTGACAATGAATTCCGATTGCTCGGTTGCTCAGGGATCAGATTGTGAGTCGTCGAGTCTTTTTGTCCGTATCTGCTATTGATAAAGTTTCCTGCAGTGAATACAATAAGCGTCTACATAGGCAATGGAACTCATTCCTTGTTAATGGTTGCTTGCGGCACGGGAAGAAATTACAGTGCGTATTCTACAATGATAGCAGCAACGACTCTTCCGCTGATGCTTGAACAGCCTTGGCATTCTCATCGTCCCCTATCACAGCCGTCATTGGGGAATCTCCCATCACTTGTACCTTCACGCCACGTATAACGACGGTGAAGGTAGATTACCCAAGTATAAACATCTCTTCGAAGCCTATCCTGACGAAAACAAACGACACTGGAGCGATCTTGGATGGCGATGGACCGGCCAGCCTTTCAGCACTTTACACTCTGCAGAATACATTTTATTATGGGCAGGGGTCAGAGAGCAACCGCATACACGAACAGTTTGTGAACTTGATTGGCCGAAACCCCACCCCTGAGACAGTACTGCGATCTATGGTGAGTGAGTTCCGTTGATGAGTCCACACTTCGTACTGAATGACTGCGCAGGAGGAATACATCCGCGGGGTCGCAGAGTACAGCGGTACCGTAAGGAAATCCAACGAGCTAGCTCTTATATTTTTGACAACTTTGTCTAGGTGCTCCGCGCCTGCCTCTCGGGAGGAATGGGACCTTTCTGAATGGGGCGCCGACCAACATGACGATCGGAACGACGGGAATGCTTTACACTCAGACTATCGGCTGGAACAGCTGGTCGGCAAGGGAATATTGGATCCTCCTCCCCGGGACGTTCGTTGCCTTAAGCACCATCACCATCGTGCTCGTTGCGGTAGGAAAAAATGCCGGCGAGACACCGCGAGCGCCGTTTAACCCTTCAAATATCGTACATCTAATCGCACTTTCGGTTGCTGGCGACCTGCGAGACAGGTTTACAGGCACTGAGGAGGAGGACTTGAGACGAGCGGAGAGTATGGAGGTGGTCCTGGGACACATTCCGGGACAGGGACCGGCGCTTCTACGCGTTTGAAAATGATCTAAGGATGTCATAGTAATACGTAATGGTGTACGCAAGGTATTGTAGTACAAGTGGTTGCTCGGCCGCTTAAATGGGTTCTCTGAAGTTCGCAAAGAGAAGAATGGGGAATTTCGGCAAGTCGGCAAGCTGATGCCGGACGGAGAGTTTCGGGGCTTTAAAAGGCTTCAGACAGGCATGGTTTTACAAAGAGGGTAATATGTTCAGTAGACGATGCGCAAAGTTTTAAATGCTTGTCCCTCTTGAACCCTTGGTTCCAGTCCCACATAATAGAGCTTCACCATCTCTTCCAAATGAAAAGGTAGAAGCAGAGAAGAGGTAGGAAGCGAGGCAAACCATAGAGCCGGGATCACAAAGCTGTGGTCGAATACACTCCGGAAATAGTGTGGTTTCGGGGCTCCCAAAAATGTTCCTGAAATTCTTAGTATCAGTAATGGAATAAGCAGGCCTGAAACCATTAGTTTCAGGAGCAGTTTTATCTGCCTAGAAATGATAGGTTTTGGGCTTGATGCCGAAACAAAAAGTATCAACCATCCTGAAACCTATCGGTCCGCCCGGAACGGTACGGCCCGGGCACCTGAAAACAATAGTTTCGGGCACGCTCCCGAAACTAATTGTCTCGGTACACAATAAACTGCTCCTGAAACCATTGGTTTCGGGCGCACTTATTCCCTAGCTGATACCAATAATTTCAGAAACGTTTTTGGGCATCCCGAAACAACTCTATCTCCGGAGTGATAAAGGGTCGAAGCTCAGGCGTCTAGCTTAAGCGCGGAAGGCAAAGAATAGAACTAACCGCAGGGAATCATGATTTGGTGTCAAAGAAAAATGTCCGTGTGAGCCGCAAGCATTATTTGAGGGAAAAGATAGAGACCTGACTGTTTTGGGAGAGAATGTACAGCTGTGGGAGCATCCTGGGGCAGTGTATGTAGTCAAAGGCCCGCGATCGACAACAGAGGTAATATTAAATCAACACGCGAGTCGATTGAAAGAGGGTGTGATCGGAGCGCTAATCAAACGGAAACATCTGTCATTTGGTAAGATCCGCGCCGAAACAACTTCTTTTCCCTTTTCATGACCAGCTACCTCCATCCTTCCGGCATTGCATTCAAGTTGATGAACAGGTCCTGGTCCACAGCGCTGGTCAAGTAAGTGCCCAGCGGTTCCTGACTCCTTCGCGCTTCAATTGAAAGAGGTGAGATCGGAGCGCTAATCAAAGCCATTGAGAGCTGGAATGAGCGCCTTCGCAAGGTTAAACCTAAATATACGCATGTTGTTTACAAGCTGTATCAGGAATTTTACATAAAGTCTTCGCGCAATATAAGCAGGACACAGCAGGACACAGCCTGGAATTCCGGAAGCTAGCATAGATTCTCGAGGTTCGAGTTCAGACTTGCAGCATGTTCAAAGGCGGTCAAACAGCCGTTGTTCTTCTTCCCATACCAGTATAGCGTCAATAATTCAAGCGGCACTCGAGTCTCGGCGTGATTTTGTCAAATAGTGGGTACAAGCAGCGCCAGGTCAGGAGTTTGACAAGATTTTCTCGGCTAAAAAATCCAGAAAGCAGTGCTCACGGAACATTGACAAAAGAAACAGCCGCAGACTCAGTCTCGGAGAGGCAGAGGAATGGAACAGCAAGCAGCACCTGCCCACAGACGCGATCTAGATGGACTCTGCGCCTTAGAAGGCGCCCAGGAAAGAATGAGCTGACGCAAGAAGCCGCAAGACAGGAGGCGAAACTCTGAACGCAGAATTGAAAGGATCAATGGCTGTCTCGCACCCCACATCCTCTCGTTCCGCGTGGGCATCCAAAGCTAGACCTTATCTATTTTTATTTATTTCATTGATTGAGTATAAACTTGAACTAGGCAAGTATTACGCAAGCTACGCACGAAAGATACCAACGGCGCGCCGACAGCCAGGGTAAGGTATGGAGAAGTATGCCGGTACCATAGTGACTCCTAATAGTGCACGATGCGAAAAACAGGGTGTGTATGCGGGCGCAAGGCAAACACACATCGTGCAAAGAACGATAGATCCAATCGAATCAAACGGAAAGATGAAAAAAGAGAGGAGGAATGTACATGATGAGCGTGGGGATGGAGTGCCTTCAAGTGAAAGAAGGGCCGTGTCGTTGGCACGTGCTGCACTCGCTCGTAGCGTCAGCTTCGAAGGAGCAGATACGCCCGTTCGCCCAATGCGGCACCCCTGTTCACCATTCCTCAGACTGGTGTGCGCATATGCGTCCAGCGGCGACGGCATAAACCCCGCACCCGCGAGAAGAAGTACGCGTACCCGAACCCGGAGTCGGATTCCGCATCCCAACCTCCACCGACGTGCGAGCACGCACGTCCGTACCCAAAGTCGTACGCTTCTCTGCATCTGTAAGCCGTGCTCGCACGAGGAAGGCGAGCGCGTAAGCGGCGAGAAAGGGTCCCGGCCTCGACATCGACGTTCCTTGTGCGTGAGCAGGTACCCTGGCTGGCTCGACGTCCATCGTGCACGCCGGAGCCCGGGTGCGTATGCTCGCGCGGTGGCTTGAGCTGAAGCCAAACCAGCAGCGCTCGACGACGGCGAGGATAGGGTGGAGGGCGAGAGCGAGGGCGAGGGCGATGGGGAGAGCATACGCCCAGACCCCTCTCCGCACCTTCGTCTCCATGCGCATGCGCAAGACTCATCGAGAGGCCCATGCGGGAGCGGCGGAGACGTCTCCACCTCCCTCTCGCGTGCAGGGCAATATTGGAATTGCGGGTGCACCTGGACTTCTTTATCACCATCTCTGACGGCATTAACATCTGCACCGAGATGCGCGAGTGCGCGGTCGCGATCTTGTTCTCCACCTCCAGAGTCGACATCAAGCGTACCCCAGCTCCATCTGAGCGCGTATTCACCTTCATCGACAGGCGGGCGAAATTCGCGAGTGCGCGCTGGTGGAGTCATAAGAAGCACGGAGTGCGCGTCCGGGTGTCCTCGTCGTCGTAGTCCGCGAGGCAGGTGAGGAGGGAGCCGCTGGCTGTCCGGCGCCCGCGAGCGTGGCAGGGACGGATGCTGGAGGTCCCGGTGCGTGCAGGAGCAGACTCCAGAGGAAACCCGAATCGAATGGGAGCGCGCGGGGACATGTGCCGCCTCTTCACTGCCCAAAGCGCAGTGGTTCTGTGTGTCGTGGCGAACCTGAGACTAACCAAGAACCCGGAACCCGCGCGCGCAGACGATGTGCGCAGCAGCGTATACCTGTCCGCGCGCGGAAAGAGTGCGGGATTTGTCTGCACGCAGGCTGGAAAGAGGGCATCGACCTGGGGTGTATCGATAGGCCGATGAGATCCGCGATGGAGGCGGGGAGGTAGATGGAGGAGGCTGATGACGAGCTTCAGCGACGCGGGCACAAAAGCTATTCGATGCGAGCAACGGTGTGGACGCGGAGAGAACGAGGATCTGGGCGAATCGAAATTTAGGCGAACTGGTGCAGAAAGGCACAGGTGCAGGGGACGGAGAACGAAGAGAGGAGGTTAATGAAGTCGTTAGGGAGCTCACGGGAGCGGAGACGTAATCGGACGACGTTGTAGGTGATAAAGCACCGGGCAGCATTCAGTGTGCTCGCAGATGTCATACCGGTGGCGGTGGAACTCTGAACAAGCCAGACAGCACTATAGAAGGAGGGGATGGCAGGGCACGCACCGAATGGCATCTGAATGAGATGGATTCTGAGGCGGATGTCAATGGCGAGATCAGCACTCTTTCTCGGGCTTGGATACGGAAACCGCGATGCACAACATCGTGTACAGTCTGTGCGGTCGACACGGTGGGTATCGAGACCGCGATCCTGAGGATGCGTGTCGTCGCTGTGGTGGATTTGTAAGTACGCCCCTATGGCACATATGCTGTAAAATAAATAAAAAGTTGCACAACCTTGCCATATTGCCAGAAAAATATGCAACTTGGACCAAATTATAGAAGAATCACGCAGCTTGAACCACCTGTCTGTTGAAACTCGCAGCATCCAATCAAGCTGGAATTCGGAGAGGAAAGCACATACCTTGGCAATATTCCCTGCAAGCAAAAAAGCACATGTTCATTCTACTCCAAAACAGGCCAACTTGCATAGCGTGGGGAAAGAGACGCAACTTAACAGATATCCAGTCTACAACGAAGGTCTTCTTTCACCATATGCAGAACCTCCGCCTCATCGACGGGATCCATGTCCTCCACCAGCCATTATCTCTGGACAGGAAGAATGGGAAGTCGAGGAGATCTTGAAATCACGAAAGCGGGGGAAAGGCCACCAGTACCTCATCAAATGGAAAGGCTTTCCACACAGTGGAAATACCTGGGAACCAACCAGTAATATCACCCACGCAAAGAAGTTGTTGAATGAGTTCAACAAGAAGCACAACATTCATACCCGTGCTATTCCCATCTTCAAAGCTGGTCGCTGGGACTACCTTATCCGACGTTTCAAACCTACCCAGGAATCACTTCCCTATCCCACTTGTAAACTCTTCAATCCGGAAACAGGACAATTCACTGAAGTTGCCAAACCTCTAGTCAACGAGGACGTTGACCTTAATGAGGGGGTAATGTCACAGTCTGACCAGTTGATTCCATCACCGATGCCATCAAAGCCTGTGATCCTATTGATCCTAGATCGGATACTCTCCATGACAACGGAACCTGCACCTGACCATGTGGACTGATTAATCAGATGATACAGGACCATGTGCTCATATCGTTTCACGTACAAACAAGTACCAAACAACCCAGTGGTATATAAGTAGCTCTACTTCCACCCCTGTACCTTAGTGTTTTTATTTTATCATCTTTACAGGTTATTCTCGTCTCTGCTCTTAGTCTTCATCTTACCGAAGACCCGCCCAGATCCTTTGATTGATCTTACAGCGTCATAGAGTGTGGGAAAGTCGGCCTGTCTGTGACAGTGCACCGGCTTCAAGTGCGCAGATCAGAGCGAGACATCAAAATGCTGCTGCCGGCGCGTAGTCTTCAATCTGCCAGACTTTGCGGCAGCCAAGTCTATTCTGGAGGAAGAGTGTGAAGCCGAGGGTGTTGAGATTTTATTCCCGCCAAAATTCCATTGCGAGCTCAACCCTATCGAAATGGTTTGGGGCTATGCCAAGCGGCTTTATCGGCTGAAGCCCGAGTCTTCACGCGAGGATCAGCTTGAAAAAAACACGATGGATTCCTTGGATGCGGTTCCTCTGCTGTTCATGAGGAGGTAAGCCGGCTTTGCTTTTTGTTCATCTCAACCTGATTTCTTGGCAGATATGTCAATCGTTGTCATCGGTTCGGGGACGCGTACCTCAATCACAAACTTACGGGACCGCAGGCAGCATGGGCTGCAAAGAAGTACCCGGGCCATAGAACCTACCCCGCATCCATTTTGGAAGAGCTCGACCAGGCTGGCGTTCATTGACACTAATTTTATGGTGCTACTGATTATGATTTGCTTAATTCACTCACTAACAAAGGCCGGAGAGCCCTAACTCTTGGTATATAATTTCTTTGTGTATATCTACATAATCTGGTCGTAGGGATTGGCCCCGACATCCTTCGTTGTGCCAAAATTAATTGTTTTCGTGGCGAAAGCCCAAGATGGAAGTGTGACCGTAACGGATTGGTAAGCCCACGTGACGTTCGTCGAGGGTGGATGGGGTCTACCTTACCTCAAGTTCCAGGATACGATCACATGAGTGCCTACAGTTAGTGACGTGCCCGTCTCAGCACATTTTCAAATTACTGTATTATTTCATTCAATTCGTCGGTCACGCGTCACAGGGATAGCTGACGACGACGAACTTTGGTCGAGGTCACACGTCACAAGGGTGGTTGACGAATATCTTTGATGTCACAGTCGTTTCAGAAAATGGTTCTAAAATCGCGTAAAATGGTCAAAGAATATTCTCTGAATGGGAAAACGTGAGAATACAGTCTCCTGAGCTAGTACTATTGTATTTCTCTGGCGAAACATGAGTTTCCAGCAACATTTTACCAAGATTTAAGGTGTAAAAACCTACACAAGTAGTCATACCGAGTGCGAGAGCCCAGATCAAGGTGAAAATGGTCAGAACCAGCTTTTTGAGGTCGTTATATCATTTGGAAAGCATTGAGGAGTCTGACGAATTTTTGGTCCCTGTCACGCTAAATCTGGGGCTTGACGAGGTGACGAATTGGTTCAACATGTCACATGTCACACCCCTGTCGAATTGAATGAAATAATACAGTATAATTTACCTGAATACTGACCTGGGGGATCTATTTTCACATATCTGTCTAGTTGGAACAATCTTTAACTAGATAATACCACGATATGAACTCAGTGTAATTCAACTTATAAAGGCCAATGTCAACCTCACTGCTCCTAATATGACGATCAGAACGCCTTCAAGTCGGGGGGCGCGACATGGCAACCTCAAATGAATGTCATTTGGTAAAGGGCCATGTTCTAATCCGAGTAAAAGCTATTCACGCCGAAGTCCGACCTGATGGGACCGTTTCCGAGTGATATTGTGTGCCTTGCATTCATCATGAGCCATGACAATGCCTACACTTTCCTCCCAGGAGTCTCACTGGATCCTGCAGGCAGCTCAGTTCATCGTTGGTTATATGCCCAATGCACAACAGCTGGCCGTGGAGGGTGTTCTGCATTAGCTCAGTGTGATCCGCACCATCCTAAACACGAATTTTGAAGTCCAAGTTGTGTCTTTTTTTTTTACCAACGCATCATGCGTACGTTTGAAGGGGTCAGGGGCAAGTTGCGTCATCTGGTCGCATCACCATGCAGTGCATCCTTTTGCCAAATATGAATGTTATTTTTTGGTGATCCTGGGGTGTGCTTCGTTCACCCAAGTGGTGACATTTTTTTGAAATATGGCCCCGAATTATTTTACAGTATATGCCCCATACGCCCCCAACGTGAGGAGAAGACAAAAAGACGCACAGATATAGTGTCGGCATTGTCATTTCACACCCTGCAAGTCAAAGAAACCGATGAGACGGGAAGGCGCGGGCTATATCGCGAATAGACACCGTGGCAGCCAAAGGCTCCACGCCTGGAACGGAGGTCATAGAAAACGCGAAGGTGGGCGATATTTAAGGCATTAGCCCCAGTGGTGAATTATCAGACCACTGAAGTAGGAGAGGAGTTATCCGAGAGGTATTGAGGAGGCAAATATGAATGGTGTGCACTGAGTCGAACGCAGCCAGTCGCGAACCGACGATCGAGCAAAGGCGAGAGAGGATCAAGAAGCCAGTGATCAGCGGCTGTGCATGCACTGCCACAAATCTCTCTTGCTTCCTCTTGCTTCCTCTTTCTTTCCTTCCGTTCATTTACCATCCTCACGATATATCTACCGTCCGCTCAATTCGAGCTCGTCCTCTTCCAATTCCTCTATACAAAGTTTACATAACACAGCAACCCATCACACCATCTGGCGTGTCCCCTCACAACGACACAGACTGCAACTCCAATTCTGAGCATCTGGCTCCGCTGGGCCGTCGACCCCACCTCTGCCCTCCGCGTGTTCCTCCTCCCCCCGCCTTTTGCGCTCCTGACGCACTTCCTCCTTCCCCTCCTGCGCCCGTACCTCCCTCTCCCTATCCATCGGCAACCCCTTCACGCCCTTCTTCCTCCTCTCGCACCCCATATCCGCCCCGGAGCACCTCTCCGCAGCGGTGGTGCGCCCCGAGCTGGTGGATACGACACAGCTCTACCTCAAAGCCCCGGAGACCGCGCGCTGCTCGCGTACAGCGTTGTCTTGTTTCGTTCCTGCGCCTCGTGCTCAGCCACAGCCTTTTTCCTGCGCTCGCAAGGAGGTGGGGAGTACGGAAGGCGGGGAAGGTGGCGAGGTTTGGGGAGCAGGGGTATGCGGTTGTGTACTTTTTAGTGGTGGGGTAGTGAGTTCTTCGTTGTTCTACCATCATCTTGTCTTGGTGTCGCAGGCGATCCATCCTGGCGTCGCAGGCTGTCGATCCTTCGTCCTCGCTAACCCTTTCGCAGTACACCCTCTCCACCACCCCCGCCTCCTCCGCACTCAACCCCCTCACCGCGCACTTCTGGATCGACTACCCGCGTATCGGCTGCAGCAGGTGTTGGTGCGTTCTTATAGTCGAGTTTTTTTTTGGAACCTCTTCATTCGCTGTCGCTTCGCGCGCCTGTTTCTGCTGCGCCCCCGCACCCACCGCACGTCGACGGCGCAATCCGTTGCGCTCTGCACATCGAGCTTTTTTATATCCAATCTTGGACGCTCGAACGTGCGTCCGTCCACTGGCGAGTGGAGTGCGGGTGGGGCGAATGGGGGCCGCCAGTTGCTCACTCGCGCTTCGTTCCTGAGTTTCGGGTGTTGCTAATTCACGCCGTGCGGTCCCGATGCGTGTGTCTTTTAATTCTTTGGATAGACTTTGTTTCTACGGTGTTCCCGGACCCAAACCCAGTGCGGCTGCCTATAAAAACGCGCTTTGCTGGGCACTATTCTCGGGCGATGTGGATGCGGGGCATCGAAATGCATGCATTTTACGGGTCCTGGGGATGCATGCGCCGCGGCCCGTGGATCGGTATCGGTATCGGTACCCGTTCTTGTGTCGGTAGATAGGTTCCCATTCGTTTTCGGTGTTGGCTTTTATCTGGAGGCATCGTGCCTTCGCTGCATTCCTGTTTTACATCGTTCTCTTCTCGTCTTCCTTTTATTATGTGCTCACTACCGAAGCGCCGCTCGGACTATTGGGAGTTGTGGTGTGGATGGTTGGGTGCGATTCTTCCTCCTACTTTCTTGTTTCACTGAGTATCTTCACTTTCACTCGCTGCGCTCTTAATTACTTGGGGGAGTCGGTGTTCTCTATATCCATCTGTCCTGGATGTTTTTTTTTTGGATGGATTGTATCTTTTGCGCCTTGAACTTGCGGTGGGACGCGGACGTAACCTTCGAACGGTGTTCTTCTATTTATTTTTATTTTTTCACTTGGCGTGAGTGGCTTACACGAAGTGAGCGCGCGCTTGATGCTTCCACTCGAACTGAGGCACACGCACTTGATCTTTCATGAATTGGATCGGGCGCGCGTGCTTCTGGGGCGAACATAGACGTCTGATTCGAAATGGATAGAGCTCGAGTCGTCTTATGTGTTCTGTGTTCTGTGCTCTGTGCTCCGAGGAGGGGTGCAGACGTCGACGCTGGGCCATGGACGTGGGCGATTTTTGAGCACGAGCAGAGCAGAGAAGCAGGAAGGAGGACTGTTGAGTGACTCCGAGAGGGATGGAGGACTGGAATTGGAGCGTGGCGTCCCCCGAGCTTCGTTCTAGTCTTTCATTGACGTACGGACCCAAAAAAAACTGGTGCTCATACCGCGCATGTAGCTTCCGTGGGTACTGGACTAGCAGAGATATTTTGTTACTACAAAAAATGCACGCACTCTGTTATCAATTTGAGGAGATTCTCCTTGCTCTTTGGCCTTATATTTCGACCGAAATTGAGGTCAGAATCGCTCACTATTGTGGCAAGTTTCAACCAACCAATCTGTCTCCTGAATTTTGTTCCGGTTGCTTCGTATGTCTGATCAAATTTTTGCGCCGTCCTCACAACCCTGCCGGATTTCTGCTATTTATCTGCAATAGGCTATACAGAACTTGTCCTCTGGCGGGAACCCAAGCCGGAATAAGGTTTTTTAAACTTAATCCTGGGTGACGTTCGGTCTTGCGGTGCACGAAGCTGGGCGATTCATTGGTCTTCCTGTCAAGTTGACGGTCAAGTGTTCCGTTGGGGTGTAACATGCCACAAAGGCCTGCCATTACATTTGGTGGTGGAAGCTCTCGGTCTCCGGATTGGAGCACGGATCCGCTGTGTGGTCACCTCGGTCGAATCATATTATTCCAATCAATTTGGTTCGGTTCAGGTTTAAGTTCTGTGCGCGCGAGATGCATCTCTGGGTCCTAATGCATCTTCCAGTAAGTTCTTGATTACCCCCACCGCAGTGAGTTGGATAGCTTTTACTGACGCTTGCCGCTTGCCGCTACACGCTCCTCTGGCCGCAGACCCCGCAATTCCTCTTGAACTCGGAGTTTAGTTCGAGTCATGGTGAACCCCGCGACGTGGATTGCGGACCGGCGTTTATTCCTTGTCTCGAGCATCACACTGGTCAAACAGGTGTGGATGTACGTCGACGGCGTCTGGCGAGATACCTATGCATCTTCTCACACTATTTCCTCAGGAAGTGAAATATCATTGGCTCAGGACCCGAAAGCCCGAACACGCGGAGCAGAAAAAATCCACACTGAATTAATTTGGAGTGTTTCTTCGCGATCCTTGCGTTCGGTTGGAACAAAGTAATTTTGACGTCTTCAGAACGAGACCTGATAGACAGTGTTCGAAATTCACCAAGTACGACGTTTCTTCTAGAGACTTACCGCGCCGATTGAACTCCAGAGACAATTTTCCGACCTCGCTCGCAATGGCATGTCTATTTGTCTATGTGGATTGCATTCAATGGACTTGACACCATTTAGACGACAGTTCAACTGAAGACGATAATGTTAAAGCCTTATCATCCAACCTATTCAACATTTGGTAACCGATGGTACGGTAATATGTCTCCTGCGTCCAGAGCTCATTATAAAATGCAATATCCAGGTTCTTTCTTTCTTTTTCTTCGGTGTAGTCAATATTTCTTGGAGGCAGATACGTGCAGAAATCTTTCCTTTCAGAATCAACTACCTCTTCCGCAGCGTCGGGATAGCTCGGGTCCGTGTAAGTTGCGATATTTTCGCTTTTATAACCCCAATGGCGGGCTACGGGAAGCGGTATCAAAGACACTTCACTTCCTTCCATCCAAATTCCATCATTGACCTACACTTTTTTGCACCCATTGCGATGAGGTTCAAGCCAAACAATATAAAAACCGCAAATAAAGTGAACTGACCTGGAGCTGGGAGGCTTCGGCGTTTGAAAGTTGGATTCACTCGGATCCTCAGTACCAAATTCGATGCATGGGTTGTAAACTTTGACTTGTCAGTATATCTGAGAGCATCAACCAACCAAGCCATAGCTAACTTAACGTGTTGCGCTGCCAATACAAACCACCCCTAATCATATTACCTTCGGTACTCACTTTTTGAGGCCCGCGTTCCAGGTCTGGAAGCGCGAAATATGCCACGGCGATGTCAAAGTCGGAGTTGGAAACATGGAATGGAGGACAAGGCAAGTGGTGACGAAACTCGTATTTCAAGTCCTAATGAATTGATGTCAGTGAATACAAAGACGGAGATCCCGAAAAAAAGAACGTAGAAGTGCAATGGGACAATGAAAATAATCGACAGGGTTAAGAAGAATGTCAGTGTTCAAATAACCCGCAGGATGAGATTTCTCGATGAAACTGTGAGGAGCCGATTCAGACTTGAACGCGACAAGACTGCGCGCACGCCGGCCGAATTTGAAACTGGCAGCCTGAGGCTTTGGCATCGGCCGGGGTACAAGCATATATTTGGAGCGATAACTACAACTTCACCTTCAACTGTATTCCCATGCTGCCTCTCAAAAGAGGTGAATATTCTAGAATGAAATGGCAGACAAACAAGCATTTGAAGCGTCGGTCTTCTTGCATTGATTCAAGCAAAGATTTGCAGTAAGCGAAAATCCGGTTTCGTATCAAGTTCATCTGGTCCGAGGTACAAATTAAAACCAAGATAAGACGAGGAAGAAGCAGTGTAGAGGTCGCGTACTATGAAAGCCGGAAAGAAATTGCCAGGAATTGCGGATGTAGAGGTCTCAAGACTTAGTAAGAGAACAGCAACAAGTCGAGTCAGTACGCGGAATTATTCCCAGTGGAATGACCCGTGCTTCAGACGGAGCGCAAGAAAGAGCAGGCTGCAGGAAGACTCAAGACAGAAGAAGACGGAGAAAACAAAGTATCAGTAGCTGTGTACCTCACTCGCTGAGTGCTGCGAGCGGGCACCCAGAACTGAACTCGAATCATTTTTGTTTCCCAACCAA
The DNA here is from genome assembly GCA_029378395.1 of Mycena leptocephala. Taxonomy (NCBI): domain Eukaryota; kingdom Fungi; phylum Basidiomycota; class Agaricomycetes; order Agaricales; family Mycenaceae; genus Mycena; species Mycena leptocephala. The sequence goes on along the minus strand of JARJLF010000357.1, from coordinate 86,207 downwards.
TTCAACCTTCAACCTTCGACGATGGCCAGCGCTGGATTTTATGAAATGATGTCATTGATTGAGCATAAATAAAATGAGTGATACTGGAATAAAAGAAAGATATCATATCTGAATTTAGCTACTTCTCTCGTTGAGCGCGATAGCCGTGCGTATGTGGATGGGGATGGGAGGCTGGGCATCAAATTGTGCAGAACACAGGGATCCGACTGAGTTTCAAGAGAAAGATAGCGAGAGAGAGACCGAGGAGGGAAATAGGAGCGAGTGCAAGGGAGAGAGAAGGCAGAATGTACACGCACCCGCAGCGCACCCGCGCGATGTCTGCATCCCCACAATCACGGCATGCGAGTGCGCATCCAAACCCAAAATTATACCCAGATCCACGGAGCGCACTCCCTCCGTATCCACGTAGAAGAAGGAAAACGACGCCATCGCTCGATGACGAGCGCGAGTGCGAGGATGAGGGCGAGGAACGTCCCGTCCCACACGCACACGCACACGCCCGCCTCGATATCAAAGTCTCCTGCGTAGCGCGTATGCACACTGCGTCAGCAGCGCACGGGGAGGAGGGGGATTACGAGGACGACAATGAGGGGAAGGAGGTGCTCGCACCGCACCCGCACCCGCAGCCGCGCTTCTCCATCTCTGCGAGTGCGCGAGTGCGTACGTGTACCAGCGCAACTTGAGGTCTGCGCGTCCCATACCACGCCAAGTCGACGCTGGCATCGGCACTCTCCCTGGGCGGGGGTGAGGGTGGAGAAGAGGAGGGAACAGATGGGTTGGCAGAGGGAGTGGGTACGTCCCCGCCTCGACCGTACCTGCGGCAACGCCAAACCACATCGTAAGCCTGCTCGACGATGGGGAGGATGTACGTGCGCACGTACCTGCACTTCTTCTCCATCTGCATTCCCATCCCCGTCCACGCGCTTCTCCATCTTCGTCAGCCTGCATCCGTATCGTCACCCCACCCCCACCTGCGTGCCCCTCCGTCTCCATCCACCACCTTTGACAGGCGTACGAGGTGCGCAAGCGTGGGGAGGTAGCGGCCCCAGCTGCTTCACAGATGTGAATGCGTCTCGCTGCGCTCCCTCTCGTGCATGAAGAGGACGGAACGACCTGCGCTTCCTCCACGGCAAACGCACCCCGACGAAGGCGAAGAGGGAGGGGAGGGGAGCGAGCCCATAAAAGCGGCCTCCGCGCGAGCGCAAAGAGCGCGGAAAACACAAAAAGGCAAGTATACAGCGCCGTCTGCCTGCGCGCACGCCGGAATAAGGCTCGTCTGCAAGCCACAAGGGAGTGGGCGAGTATGCATGACCGAGGATGGATGAGGAGGAAGTCGGCGATGGACGATGCGGGAGCGACGTAGATCTACGGATCTACGGACGCGGGGGCGAGGGTCAGCGCGAGAGGGAGGTTGGCGCAGTGAGGTAGTCGAAGCACACACGAATGCGGAGAGAAATTGGGTGCTGATGGAGGAAGGTGCAGACGACGCGAAGGGGAGGCTGATGCTGCTGGGCTAGAGGTACGTAGGCAGAGATTGGCACTCGATGTGATTGAAGACGTCGTAGCGGTGGCCGTGGGCGATGAACTCTACATGAAAGGTGATTAGTACATGTAAGGAGAGGAGGAAGGCGGGGGACGCACCGAGGGCATCTGCAGGAATAGAAATCCGAGACCAATTCAGCCAGGTGGGTCCAGAGCGACGCCGTGAAAGATTATGACGCCGAGTCTCTTTGCTGCAGTACACTCGCGTAAGTACGTATGACACGACAAAAGGACAAAGAAACGCACCGATGTCACACCCAACCTGCGAGACGGCGCGGAGGTTGTCCTTCCCAGGAGTGAGTTAATCTCTGCATCAGGGATAGAGACAACTCTCGAGTTCCACGCCTGCACAGCCGTGGACATTCTCCATAGGTAAAGCAGGAGGGAGCGGTCATGCGGGACGAAAGGAGGCCACGGCAATGCCGAATGAATCGCAGAGACACGCTTGAATGCAGAGAGTCGTCCATCGGCAATGTCGAGTTTGAAGAAAGCGGAAGCCAGCGATCAGCGGCTGTGCATACACCGCCACAGCGTCGTCATCCTACTTACGTCCTCCATCTCGCTGCCATTTCTCTTGTAGCGATCGAAAGAACCTGACTCTTGGATTCCAGCTTGGTTCTACGAAAATCTGGTCTATATTCTTGATGCAGGTTGACACCACTTGCGGTTCGAAATGAACCAAGCTCTCCCGAGGGCCGAGTCCCCGAATCCTCGAAATAGGTTGAAGCCGTGAACCACATTGCTGTTTTCTACCGTTGGACTCGGGCTCTTTGTCATCTAGTGCCTACTAAATGTTAATTAAATATGCTTTTTTGCTCGTATTCTTGTCCTGGATGATCTTGCTGCGACACATAGAATCATCCGGGGTCCGAGGTGCGTTAATCTCATTCTCCTCGGTGCTTCCGTCCATGCCCCGGTCTCTTTAAAACTCAATGTCTTCCAAAATTCTCGAAGTTTCTGTCTCGGATTAACTCCCAAACTGACTAGCCTGGCCAAATGTTGATACATCCGATTTATGTGAGCTATTATAGCTCTGCAATTACAGCTCTCCCCACCAACCCACCGAACTATGAATATTTATTAACCCCATCTTCGACCTGTGGTCGGTATTTTCATCTCCGGCCTGTGCGTGTTGCTGGATCTCATTTAGAGTGCACCGACTGCTCCAATTATAATTTCACGCCATCCTTTATAATCACCCCATTCACATTACACCGGCCATGGTAGAAGACTGGACCGAATCTCCGCTTAGAGTTCATGGCCTACATAACTGAGCAGTGCAATGCACTCTGTTACACTGACCCTTGGCCATGCGGGCTCTGCATTGAATCACACATTATTTTTCCTCTTTGCATACCCTTCACACTCCGGATTCTACGCAGTTGGAGACGCGGATAGTGTTAGTCAAAGCTCGAATCTACGGCAACATATCCATGCTTCTCACGCCGAGACAGTTGAGCTGGGTTTCCTTGCCGTCCTCAGAAATATAAATATCATTCTGTTAACAGAAATTTAAATACAGCTCACACCAAATTGATTCCAGGTGTCTCCCCGATGTGTTCGGTTGGCAATGTAGTTATAGACAGTGAAAATTCGCTCTCCTCAAGAGGTTTTAATACTGGGTTGACCGAACGAGATGACATGCGGCACTGCTCCCTGATCTGTATACAAACGGAATTCAAGTGTCCCTTTCGCCGACAAGATGATCTCTCACCGCTTGAATATGCCTGACATATCCTATTGAGTTTGTGGCAATGGAATATCAATGTTCACGTGCTCCATGCCTCAAATACTGCTCCAACCCCTTGCTGAGTTCTCGGGTGGTTTTCCGATTGTCTGGCTCATCCTCAGGGCATAGTCCGAGTCCCGATAGACCTAACGCTGCTTCAGTCTGCCGTGCCATCTGGAGAAGATGTACCAATGCATGCCTGACTAATGCACTTCCTCGGATGTATCTTCGAACACCATCCCCTGTCCGAATACGACTCTATAGATATTCTGTGGAGCATCTTTCTCAAATGTACGGGCACAAACATATCTCGAATCCTCTACTCCCGAGAATAAAAAAATTGACACAAGTTGAATATATTTTCCCATTGTGCAATCCACATAGGCTGTGCTGTCCCGATATCGTCTATTCTCGGCATTTTGGGGAAGATTTCGCGAATGGCCCAATGGCCAACTATATTCTAGTGGCATGGCATTTCGAAATTCTCTGTAACTGTCTGGTAAATGCTGATCCCACTCTAGGTCCAGGCTTCGTTGACTTGATCTTTCTCCACATAAATATTAGTGATTGTTTCCATGGTTAATTATGTTGGCGACAATTTTATGTCCCATTTTGCCAGGATTTTGTGCCTCTGATGATGCATTTTGATGGTGTTATCTTCTCGCTCATCTATGGCCAGACAGGTCTGAGCTTTGTTCTGGAAATCGAGAGCAGCCACAGTCTTGAATGATTTTAAATACCAGCAAACACTCATTTCCGAAATTAATTGAAAGAAAAGCATACTTGTGTGTTTGACAAATTTATGCGATGTATTTGACCTCTTGTATCTTTACCAGGTCATGTCAAACTACTGAGTGGATCTATTCAAATTGACGTTGCAGCTGTTGGTTTAAATTTCTGATTCATTTATAAATATGTAATACAACGGCAAAGCATATATACGGGAAACACTATGATTGAGTCAAGTCTTCAGATCCCTCCTCATCTGAACCTCAGCCAGTTTGTTCAGACTGCGGTATGTTAATGCTAGATTTCGCATAGTGTGCAAGGTGGCTGGATGATTGTCACCCAGAACCCTTTTGCTCTTCTCTAGTACAACAATTTGAAGCTCTTCTGCCTTCTGGAATTGCCCAAGTCGGTGGTATGTGCATCCCAGATTACCCATAGCAAGAAGGGTGTCCGGATGGTCATCACCAAGAACCTGTCTCTGCTTCTCCAGCACCACAACTTTAAGCTCTTCTGCCTGCTTGAGTTTGCCTAGATTGTTGTATGTTGCAGCCAAATTCCCCATAGCTCGAAGAGTGTCTGGATGGTCATCACCAAGAACCTGTTTTCGTTTCTCCAGCACTATAACTCCAAGCTCTTCAGCCTTGTGGAACTCGCCTAGACTGTGATATGTTGATGCCAGACTCCCCATGGCCAGAAGAGTGTCTGGATGGTTATCACCAAGAACCTGTTTTCGCTTCTCCAGCACTACAACTTTCAGCTCTTCTGCCTTGTGGAACTTGCCTAGGCACTGGTATGATGATGCCAGATTCCCCATAGCTCGAAGAGTGTCTGGATGGTTATCGCCAAGAACCTGTTTCCGCTTCTCCAGCACTACAACTTGAAGCTCCTCTGCCTGCCTGAATTTGCCTAGATGACTGTATGTTGATGCCAGATTCCCCATAGCTGTAAGAGTGTCTGGATGGTCATCACCAAGAACCTGTTTTTGCTTTTCTAACACAACAACACCAAGCTCTGCAGCCTTGTGGAACCTGCCTAGGTACCCGTATGTTGAAGCCAGACTACCCATAGCCAGAAGAGTGTCTGGATGGCCATCACCAAGGACCTGTTTCGCTTTTCCAGCACTACAACTCCAAGCTCTTCAGCCTTGTGGAACTTGCCCAGATGTTGATATATTGATCCAAGATTCCCATGGCCCGAAGAGTGCTTGGATGTTCATCACCAAGAACCTGTTTTTCCTTCTCCAACACAACAACTTGCAGCTCCTCTGCTTGCTTGTACTGGCCTAACCTCTCATATGTTAATGCCAGATATTCCATAACCCAAAGTGTATGTGGATTGTCATCATTGAGAACCTGTTTTTGCTTTGATAGCTGGGCAAGATAAAGTCTCTTGGCTTCCTCATAATGTGCTGCATTATAATATATGATTCCATATTGTGAACCAAAATCCACCATCACATCCTGTTTGCCATGCCTCAAGAAGTTAATGTGGGAAATTAAGCTCAGACTAGCAAGTTGTCGATGCTCAGTGGGGATTCCTGCAATGGACATGCCCATTATAGCCACCATGAGTGAATGCCATGACTGTTGGTCTGTGATTGTTGTTTGACTCCAACTATGCACTAGTGGATGAATTGAGAAAAGATTTCTCTTTGAATCAAAGGTCATCAGAGAATAGGCCTTGATTTCATTTGTCACTTTCTGGAAGTGAAGGGTGTCCCATTCTCCTGCAGGTTCCAGGAAATGTGCAAGGAACTCCAGTGCTTTTTGCAGTGCTTCTCTGGTTGGACCAGAAGATGGAAATGTGTATGTTGCGGCCCTGCTGAAAATCTCCTCTGTGATTCCATCCCAGTGGAGATATGAACAAAGCTGCAAGAACATTGCAGCTGGCTGGCTGAGCTGTTCAAAGCTCATTTGCCATGTCGTGTACACTGTCCATTCATAGTTATCATGACTTTGGACTGGTTTTTCACTCAGCAGTTGGGCCCGATTCCTCATATAGATGTCCAAATAACTGTTGAGTGCTCCAGATTGTGAGATGAATGCTCCAGCCTGCACAATTGCGAGAGGAAGGTAGCAGATTTCCTTTGAAACATCACTTATCATGAAGTAGCAAGAAACAAATATCAACTCACCTTTACAATCTTAGCTGCAATTTTTGTGTTCGCTGATGAACTCTCTTGAGCGGCACTTTTGAGTAACAATTCCACAGCATCTGTCTCCTCCATATCAGCCACAGCAGAGTTTGCTCCAGCATAGACACAGAGCCCAGGGTTACGAGTTGTGATGATAATATTTCCGTGAGTGCACTGAGGCAGAAAACTATTCAGGTTGAGCTTGGGGTCATCAGTGTTGTCGTAGAACATTAGCCAGTCTTCCTCTTTATTAGCAAGCCACCTCAATGCATCTTGTGAAGAGTTGCCAATGTTTGTCATGGAGGCGATGTTCTTTAACCCAGTATCAATGGTTTCTGCGGTGCTGCCATCAAGGAAAAACTTTTCTGTGAAGCTAAACCCATGATGATCAGTATGGGTATTACGAGTCCCTAAAAATTTATTTTTAGAACTCGTTCTTTAGCCTACCCAGTTTTGATGAACGTTGAAGCCCTCATTTCAGCAACTTGGCAATCACGCAGAGAAATTTCCTTACATGGCCCGGAAATGGACGGGCTTACCTTTTTCTCTCTGAAAATTTCTCCATCAGGCTGATCCGGGCTGTCAGTTGTGGCATTTGGGATAAGTAAATTAATTCGCCGCTAAGGCCCGCTAAGTCTCCTCGTCGGACAAGTAGACTAGAAATGCATTTTAGTGGATTTTTTTTTCGAAATCAGCCCCGCCGTAAGGTAAATCAACGCCCAAAAACCCGAAAAATGTAAGGTAAATCAACGAAAAATTTGGACTTTTGGCGGAGCTAGTTATGGGTGAGTGACCGGGGGCCTACAAGTAGCTTGATATCGGAAAAGATACTAAAACAAAAGATTGGGCGAGACAAACGTGCTCCGAGTCGAGGCAGTAAAAGACATACATGTATATTCACAGATGCTGCTCTGTAATTGTCCGCACGTCCGCTTCCCGCTCCAGAATCTCGGTATGAACGGGTCCGCAGGCAATTGGACTGAAGAAAAACGGTGAGTATTATTGTGGTTTTTGTCTTGTACTGGTTTGGTATTTGACCCGTCAAAGTCTCCTCATCAAACAAGATAAATCAACGGAGCATTCAGACACTACATCACACAACATCCAAGTGGTTTCTTTGCGATCCGGCACCACATACTACTATTCATTAGGTAACTCAGAGTAGAGCTCCTATGTGCAGGCCACAGGCGCAGGAAGCTGCGTCGCCGACGATGAACCCGATATGGTTTTGGATTCACAAGCCGGATCGGATCATCGTGTGGGTTTGGACAGTGACCAGCTGTCTTTGTTTTTTGTTTGAGCCGGAGGACCCAGTTCAAGGCCACCAATCATCCTACCCATTATATCATTGCATCACACTCACGAGATAATGGTGTTACAACCTTCATCTTTCCTCTAAATTGAATGGGATTTAATGATGACGTGATCTGTTCGCGCCAAAATCCGGAGGTTAATACGAGCAGATTTTGGTTCAAATGTGAGGATTTCTGATCATTTCTCTATTGACTAGACTTCAATATAGAACAAAAAAATCTGCACCCTACTGAATAACTGTTTTCTGTGTACTAGGTTAAGTTATTTTTGACACAGCGTTGGTGCCCTGTGCCCCGAGGAGCGACCGGAGGTCGGCGACGAGGGGCACACCCGCTTTGACCTGATGCTCAATCCTTTTTCCGGGTCTCAGAGATTAGAAGTGGGCGAGCAACTCGAGCCGACCGAAGGTCGGGCGAGTGTTGCGAGCTTTGGGATATGTGCATTTGGGCACATCGCCGGTATGACTCGGGTGATTGGAATCATCGCGAGTCAGTAGGAGTCATTTCCATTAACTCCTACTGTGCACGGACCAAGATGATTTAGTATAAATACTCCCGCTGCAGCACAGATTTTCTTACTCAACTCGAAGCTCTTGGGCTTGCTGGAATGCCTTATATCTTCCTTGCACTGGGAACTCCTTCTGGCTTCAAGAATTGAAAAGTTACTGCCGGCTTCCAATATTATCATCTTCTACCGCGCTTTGCTTCATGCCCACTCTGGAACGATGGAACCTTAAGCACAGAAAATTCTTTCCGCACCTGCCAGCACTAGAACCATTAATCATACTGTTGCCTGCCAGCGCCGTGTTCACTGGGTTCCCCCGTGGTTCTGCCACCAGAAACAAGGACTTTGAAAAAATTCCATAGCCATTTCGGGTTACGCCTCTCTGGATATTATGCCTATTAGTTTGTTTTATATTCCTATTTAAGGTTATAGCTCTTCTGGTAGGTAGATATCCACGGCACAAACAAAGTGAGCTACTTACATTTTCTAGTTGTCTCGCGCTCAACCGTCGGGTGCCTTACTCTGTCTCATCTGCGTGTTTTTCATATTTATTTACTTTCCTTTTCATTGATTCTAATTTATAAGCTTGAAGAATTGAGTGCATGCGTTTTGTGCTTTTTTCGTTTTTGGCTCCACATCTGTCTGTGTGCTATTATGTTTACGGAGTATGACTTCTGACCAGCAAAGGAACCCGATTCTGGATCCTACCCTATTTTATGCCAGGTTTTCTGAGGGAAATTCTGCCGCTGGCATGTCAAAGATCAAACCAATATGGTCATCAGAGAATCCTTGATATCTCGGTGAGTTCTGAATATTTTCACCCGATCCCACTGATTGCTCCGAATACAGATGCTACCATATTTCATTGTCATGTTTGCCGGATTCTTTGAGAGAAATTCCATTGCCGCCGGTATATCAAAGTTCGGCGCAATGTGGTCATAACAGGAATTCGTATTGACGATCACGAGCAGTCCATGGTTCAACACATTGAGGAGATAATTCGAGAGCAGTGAATTGAGGTTTGAGATTGTCCACCTCTTTATAAAATCAGCGTCTGTCTGAAGCCGTATCTCCATATGGTTAAATTGCGCAGCATGACCAAAGCACGGCAGATTAGCGCCATCCATCCAACGGTATGCACAAATCTATGATTCACTACGTTCCGTGGCGTTGTCACAAAGGATGCGTCAACGCTCTTGCCGATGTGTGATAGAATCCAGTTGGCAGCCCACCCTTTTGGGGTCTGGCCAGATCCTGATGTATCTGTCTTCCAGGAAAACACCTATCATCATTTGGAATAAACTGTGTAGCCTGTTGACGCGGCAGGGCACCTGGTGGTCCTAATGAAAGACATTGTCACTCAATTATTATTTGTGATGCAATAACCAAATTGTTTCAACCATAGATTAATACAGCATGTTTACATATTACGAGAGGGGATTTAGATGTTATAGGACAACGAGAAAAATAAAGCTGGTGGGGGACATTGTCGTTGTATTTACGAACTCTCCAGTAATGCGGAGATGCTCAAGTTACAGAACGAGCGGGAAGAGCGGCCAATTACAATGGCAATAATGACCTTGACATGGCAAAGGGAGGGCAGTCGAGGCCGAGAATGAGACACAAAATTGTTGTTCGCAAGTTGCGGGAGAGCGGCAGTAAAGCTGGTGCAGTTGATGTAGATATTAGATATTGTTATGAAACGGTATCGCAGAGTGGCAAATATCAGATAACGAGTCTGAGGAATTATACTTACCAGGTTTCAAACAGATAAGCAGGATAAATATGCAATTTGATTTGACCGGACTCCAGCGGTATTGACAAGACCAGCGTCACGCATCTGGGCACTGTAGGCAGGCCAATCGTTAATTACCACTGAAACAGAAATGGAAGGATTATAATGTAACGACTTACAGGCTTGCCGATGGAGGGAGAAGACATAGAATGGAAGGTTCATGATTATACTAAGGTAGCGGACATACAAGTTCGGTTACCCCACGTGACCTACCTTTTTGGGACATTTTGAGATCCTTTCCTGAAATCCTCTTTTCCTCGGGAGGGAATGGAAATTCTGCCACAACAGTTTTGTTTGAATGTGACCTAGAAGTTCTCACAAATATTTTGAAGAGTTTTGGTTAAGAAATGAAGGACTAGTTCCAAAATCAACTAATTGACATAGATTTGGGAACTAGTCTCCCATTTCTCAAGTAAAACTCCTCAAAATATTTGGGAGAGGTCTCAGAGTACATTTACACAGTTATGTTGTGCCGAAATCCTTATTTTCACTTTGGAAACTCATACTCGTAGAGGATCACCCGTTTTGGGTAGTCACGTGGGGTAACCGAACTTGTATGTCCGCTACCTTAGGAACTGAATGCATTGCTCATTTTAGATCATGTTGTTACTTGTGAGTGCTTGACCAGAGGAGGAGGGAAGCAGAAGGAAGGTGTCGGATAAGGATGTGGATTTTTGGCGCCGAGATTTGGAAAGTCACAGCACCGAATCAGAACGTAGCTGAAATCATGCAAGTTCAACGTTCAAGAATCGTCTTAATGGTCGAAGTTGCAGAATTGGGGCAATCTGTCGGATAAGATGTGTCTGAAGAAGCGTGGTCGGGTCCTCCACAGTTCCAGGTGTAGCAGTGAAAGATGCAAGTTGGGATTAAATTGAAGAAAAGGCCAGATACAATGAATATCCCTCTCGACGTGTACATCCACCTATTCCGACATGATTGACAATAACGGCACTAAGATTTTCACAGGCTGGTGACTTTCTAGCCGAATACCATGAGATTGAGCGAGAACCAGCAGAGAATCCTTGGGTAAAGATACAATATGATCAAAAATAGCACGAACTGAATTGGCAGAGGAATGGGCAAGAAGCTTTTGGCATTTTTTCTTTCCGAGTTCGAACTGAAAGCTCGTAGATAGAGTGTTTGGCAAGTTTCACCGCCTGAGTCGGTGTTTCTGTCATCTGGCGGAGGGGTAGACAGCGCTTTGACCCGACCAATCAGGTTCTTCTGGATGCGGGTTCGAGGATGGGGAGGAGTATAAATGTGGTCACTTGGAGACGGAGAATTTACTGTGGAGTCCGGATCCGTTTGCGATTGCTCCAAATCCCTTTTGGTGTAGTAGTCGCACATTGGTGGTACCAATGTGGTCCGTAGAGATGAACACGGTCCTTCCCGCAACAATGGTCTTGACACAGCTGATGACCAGACTGCGCCTCAAGTGCAGGCCCCATTCGTCCAGTTCTCTTAGCCAATCAACTAGTTCATCCTCCTCAACGGCGTCAAGAGTCTGCTCGTCCTCGTGCGCCTTCTGTCGATTCTCACGTCTGTGGTCACGATGCCAAAGGGTGTGTTTTGCGAAGCCATATTTTTGGGCAGCCTGACTGTCCTGTACTAAGTTGTAGGGGAGCAACAACCCAAGGACCGTGACAGAGGTGTTGCCTTTTTTTGAGGCAACGAGCAGCACCATGAGTGTGACCGTTGCGTGAAGAAGCAACCACAAAGTATTTTTGTTGTATTATCAAGTTGAGTTGAAGAAGTTGGAGTGGGAATAATCTGCTTGACAAAACTACTGGGGGTTTCCCACTCATTCTGGCCCCTTCAGCAGCTCCGAAAAAAATAATTGGAATTTCCTTTCATCTTGTCACGGTTTTTCAAGGCAACCAACCTCATCGTGACCGTGACTCCGAGGGAAAGACGCAACGCAACAGGCAGCCCGTTACCGTGACCGTTTCTCCCCTACAACTTGGTACAGTAGCTTGCCTTGCCTCGCCACACCAGACTGACAGCGTCTGCAATCGGAGATTCGCGGTCCCGCTCAGCTGAGATCTTCTGTTGATCCTCAGACTTTGTACCCACTGGCTGCGGCATAGGTAGTGTAGCGCACGAGTGGCTTGACGTATGGGATGATATGTTATTGGAATGACTCGAGTACACGGAGGTACGAGATGAGTCAATCTGCCAGTACTGTAGAATAGTCTAGAGTCATACCTAGTCATCCCCAGTCATACTTGACTCAGTGAGACATGGTGTATAAACCTCACTGTCACTGCGTTCAAGGCCCTTCTAGACTTACCCTCTGGCAAGGTCCCTATACAGAGCTGGGCAGACCACATCTGTCTAGTGACCTACACAATCTCTGTGTAGCTCCGTATAGTTGTGTGTAGCTGTGTGTAGGTCTGCCAAGGTATGTATATGTCAGGCTAGGTCTGCCTAGCTTCCTAGACTCACCTTCTCGGAATACAGTCGAAAGTGTTTGAAAATTTAATGTTTCGTTAAATAAACACGGGACTGGCCCCAGTGTAGTTGGGTAGAGATGAGTTTAGGTACCTGCACTGGCCTACACAGGGTCAGCTTAGGTGACCTATACACATCTGGTCAGAGACTACACACACCTTGCCACAATTGTGGTCAGGTCAGTCTAGTTATCCTACACAGGGCCTGTGTAGCCGCCTATGCTTAGCTGGCCAGACCTACACACACCTTTACAGGCTTAGACTAGGAGGGCCTTGAATGCAGTGTGTGTCGTGGTGTACAGTAACTTGTAGCTAGACCGAATTTATTGTTGCTTAACCGCTTACTTGAACGAACCGCAACCCTCGATCTAAACTGTAGATCCCGGCTATCTCTGTGTTGAACTAACGCTTACCCCGTACGTGTACTTCCTCTGTGTAATCCATTCGATATCATCCAATAGGTTACGGGCCCCGGCTTTGCACGAATCAACACTTGCTTGTATTTTATCGACTCTTTACTATTCAACAACTTGGTACTATAATATCTGGCTTCTCCACATCTCTACGATGTCCGACTGCTAACACTCGAATTCAACTTCTCAATGAGGAGACCTCTGCTTGGATGCCATGGAAGTGGCGAATCCGCACCACACTTCGCGACCATGAACTGGAAGGTATTATTGATGGAATCGATAACCTTTTCCCTCGCAGTTGGAAGTGGTGAGAAACTTGAAGATAGGTTACGATGCGAACCGGGTAGGAGTTCTGTGTATTTCGTTGCGGTTGCGCGCTCTCACGAATATGCTAGTCCTTACTCGTAGATATTGCATAAGTTTACTAGAACTTACAGTAAAGTACCTGCGCGTAATACAACAAACTTCTTAATGAACTTCTCAATTGTGCTGATGATATAGTACGGCGAAGCCGTTAGGGACTCGTAAATGCCATGCGGCAGCATTGGCCCTCAAGAGCACGTTTACTTGACAACATCCAACTTACTGTGAAGAGTGATTGATAAATTTCAGCCCAATTTGTGTCTTCCCAGCACCACCCAGTCCATGCAGAACATAAATATGTTGCTTCCCAATGTCCTGGTTGAAAAATTCATGCATCTGGTCAAGGATTGCCTGTCTGCCATGGAAGATTCTCGATGGTAGTGGGCAATTGTTAGTTTGTTGAGCAGTTTGATCTGCAAAGATACCTGCAAAAAGCCAGGTGAAAACAGAGTAACACTATTGAAATGAGAATCTTACTGGGTGGCATCACAGTTGTATGAATATAATTTAAATTTCCACCAATGAATGTCCCGCCATTAATTACTCTCTGCTCCTGGGGTTGGGCATCCCAAGGTTGGTGATTTGTCCAAGCAACAGAACCTATGACTGGTGGTTCAGGTTCACCAAATGGCCCTGTCACAAGCCCCAAGTTAGACACATCCACCATGGTTGGAAGAGGAAAAGATGGTGTGAATTGGGGTCGTGTTTCTTCTGAAAATATTTGGGTAGAAAAGAGTGGATTTGGAACAAGCTCGCTCAACGTCAACCCAAAGTGGTTATCAGAGGATGAAATCTGGCTGAAATCCCCCGCAAAGCTGGACATGGGATGCTCAGAACCCATAGAATTCATCGAGTCATGAAACTGTTCGTGATATCCAGCAGTGAAATCTTGTGAACTGCTTGTGGTGCTCAATGACCCCAAGAGGTGTTGAGAATTGAATTCGTGCTCCTGTGGGAGAAATGTAGATGGCAGAGAGTTTGAGAATGATGGACCAGATGCAATAAAGGTGGCCCAAGGGTCTTCATCAGCAGCAAGAAGGGATGAGCTCTGTGTCCGATTCAGAATCTGCGGGCGCTGCGAAACATCTTTTCGGCTTCATCAGATCCTGTTGATTACATTGGGCAGGTAACCTACCATATGGCTGCATCCTCACAGCTCCAACTCCTCGGTCATTCCTTTCCACCCCTGATAAGTCGCGACTCGGGCCTTCCATCGCAAACTCTAGTGAACTGATGTTTTGCTCTGGGATAGCTTGTGCAGTATGGATGATAGTCATGTCCCCTGCATTGTCTATGAAAGTCCCACCATTGATTTGGAACCCAGAGGCGGAGGTGAACAGTGGCATGGAGGAAGCAGAAGAGAGTGGGTGACACGTCACTCGCCAAGAAGCTGTTGTAAGGCAGTGCTCTACTGCTGCCGAGCTCCACTCCAAATACGGCGCTTATTTGACCGGATCTTTTAATTATGATTGTTCGTATGTCATCTAGGCACACAACCCTGAAAAGTCTGCTTCCTCAGTCAGAAGCAAAAAGTTCACGTGAGATAGCTGTGCGGTGAGGCATATTGCCCCGGTTTGCATGATGGATATCAATGCCCTGTCACATAGTTCAACAGCTGTCAAGTGCAATTCAATTTTCTGGACTCCGAAAATATTCTGGCTGTGCCACAGTGCAACGCGTCAGTTATCCTACAGCTACGTACTGCAGTCATGCAGTATGAAAAACGAGCAACTGTATTCCCTCATTCTTCCCCCGCAATTCGCTGAATCTCCTGACTACTTACTACCGTCTAGACTATAATATAGTTCTGTGTTTGTGTTTTCTGAGAAGCGTAGGGGAAGGAATTAAATGATTCCGTCGTAATGCTTCTTCCGTCCGCAGTGTCTCCTGTTTGTTGGAGACGACGTGTCAGTCTGTCAAGACCACGTAGGAGCATACGTGGAGGGTGTGTGGCGCAGATGCGCCTAGCCACGTTGTCATGGAGCTGGACTCTGTGAAACACGTATCAAGACGCGTCGCGACGCGTCTACCATTGTTCTCGTCTTGTATTTGGGACTCCGCATAGTTGTAGTCTCTACATTGTTCACATTATTTATTGTTCTCTTGAAGGTATAAATACTGGTACTTGTAGCCCTATGAAATATACCAATTTTCCCCTTCATTTTCCAATAGGTTATGGGCCCCGCCCTTAAATAATCTACACCAAACTCACTCACTATCTCACATATAACTTCACCGCACCACCATGACTACCCCCAACACCACCGATGCCACTCCATCATCGTTATTCCGGATTGAACAACTCAACAACACAAATTGGGTTCCATGGAAGCGCCGTGTCACCGCCATATTTCGCGAGCGCACACTCTTGAAGATTGTCGAGGGCACTACGCCTAAGCCCGTCGCTGCCGACCCGGACAAGCCAACAATGGATGAGAAGAAGCAGATGGAGAGATGGGAGGAATTGGATGGAAAAGCGCAAACACAAATTGAGCTCACCTTGAGTGACTCGCAGATGGTTCATATCGCGAGCGCCAAGACTGCAGCCGAGATGTGGAAGCAGCTCCGGCAGGTGAAGGAGAGAGGTGGGAAGTTGGGAATCTTGTCGCACCACCGCCGCTTGTACCGCACAACTGCCGATGACGCGACGGATATCGCGGAGCATATAACGGAGTTGCGCAGGACTCAGGAAGAGTTGGCAATGCTTGGAAGTCTCGTCTCGGACGAGGATTTCTTGCTGCTGATTATCAGCTCACTCCCGGAGTCTTGGGATAATTTCACATCCGCATATTTGGGCGCATCGAGCAATGCTCCAGCCATTTCTTCGCATGAGTTCATTTCCTTGGTTCTAGAAGAGAACCGTCGTAGACTTGAGAAGACTGGGGATGGAAGCGCTGCAATGTATGGACGGCCAAAGGAAGGCGACAGAGGAGGGAGAAAGGATGGAGTGGAATGCTATAATTGCCACAAGAAGGGACACATCGCCGCCGATTGCTGGTCAAAAGGTGGTGGGAAGGAAGGAAAGGGTCCAGGAAATGCAAAGAGGAAGGAAAGAGCTAACAAGGCAGAAGACGTAGGCAATGATTTTGTCGAAACTGCGTACACTGCCAAATTGAACTCATCTTCCCTTTACTCCTGGCTTGCCGACTCCGGAACGACTTCTCACATATGCAACGATCGCACCGTGTTCATCGAGTTGCGAGCGGCAGATGTACCCATTGAAGGCGTTGGAGACGCACCGCTGCAGGCTCTGGGCCGTGGAACTGTCCTGTTAGACTGTGAAGTCAATGGGAAGGTCATTACACACAGATTACTCGACGTCCTATTTGCACCGACTTGCGCACACAACCTGGTATCTATTAGCCGACTGGACGATGCTGGGTTAAAGGCAGAGTTTGATCATGGCAAGGTGGAGTTTGTGCGACGCAGCGATGGTCGAGTAATGGCTATGGGGAACAAGACTGGACGTCTGTACCCATTGGCTGCACGAGCCCGGAAGCATGTGCAACTGGAGGCGCGCGAGGGTGCGCACGCCACCACAGAGGCGAGCAACAAAACATGGGATGCTTGGCACCGCCGGATGGGTCATTTGGCAAAGAGTGGTTTGGAGAAACTCGTTCGGGAGGACCTTGTTGAGGGACTCACTATAGACGAGAGCTCGCCACCATTCAGCCAATGTGAGGCTTGTATCAAAGCCAAGATGACTACAAAGCCATATCCGCAGGAGGCGACAGATCGACGAGAGAACGCGGGGGAGTTAACCCACAGTGACATCTGGGGGCCTGCGCGAGTTGAATCGTTGAAAAGGTCAAAATACGCCATCCTGTTTACGGACGACGCTACCCGACACTGTTACCCTGATTTTTTGAAGAGCCGAGGAGAATCCTTCCAAAGGATCAAGGACTACATTGCATTGGTAGAACGTCAGTCTGGATACACGCCAAAAGTCCTCCGAGTGGACAATGCCAAGGAACTCAATAGTGGAGCCGTGAAGGCGTGGTTGAAAAACCGTGGGATCACGCTCCAGAACCCCGCACCATATGCACATGCATCAAACGGAGTAGCCGAGAGATTCAACAGGACAATCATCGAGCTTGCCCGTGCGATGTTAATAGCGCGAAATTTACCGGCCTTTCTTTGGGAGTCAGCAGTTGAGTATGCGGCATACATCCGAAACCGTTCACCAACACGCGCACTCCAGGGAAAGACACCGTTGGAGGCATGGACACGGAAAAAGCCCAATGTATCGCACCTTCGGGAGTTCGGGTGTGAGGTATGGGTAAAACGTGAGCCAGTGCAGAAGCTGTCTAAGCTAGGAAGAGATCATGAGAAGGCGGAGAAATTTATCTTCGTGGGATTCGGAGACAATACAGACATCGTCAAATATTATGACGGCAAGAACCGCACTATTCGCGAGTCAAGAAACGTCGTATGGGTGGAGCCGAGCACCCAACCCCCGGTCGATGTGCAGCTCGAGGGGGAGTTGGGAATGCCGAGCCAGCAATCTCCCGCAGAAGACCCTGCACAACCCGCTTCCATGGAGAACCAGAAGACAGTGCCAAGTGAGGGGGAGCCACCGACACAGACAGAGTTGCACCAGCAGGCGCAGAGACAATCTCAGCAGCAGATGCAGACACCGTCGCAGTCAACGAGCACACCTCCACTGGCAACCTCTTTGTCAAAAATTTCACCAGCACAAGCAGAATCAGACCAGCCCAGACGTTCATCACGCCAAACCAAGGACACCGATTATCGCAAGCTCAACAACCCCACTGTGAGATTGCCAAGTGGTCCACGAGTCCCGCGCCCAGCCCCTGAAGATCGAGAGATTCTGGAGGAAGAGGCAAGGGAGAGGGCAGAATATGCATTCTTGGGAGAGTCTGTGCTTGAAGCCGCCGGCACACCGCGCACATACAGTGAAGCATTGAAGTCGAGCGAGCAGCTGGAATGGAATGAGGCAATGAAAGAGGAAATAGAGATGTTGAAGGAAAAAGGAACATATATGCTCTTGGAGCTACCACGGGATCGTGAGGCCATTGGGAGTAAATGGACCTATGTCAAGAAAGTTGATGAGCAGGGCCGCGTGTCAAGACACAAAGCAAGACTTGTCGCACTTGGGTGCTCGCAGATCCCTGGAGTAGACTTCACAGAGACATTTGCTCCTGTTGTCCGTCTCGAATCTGTTCGCGCCGCACTCGCTATCGCAGCCATCGAAGATCTAGAGATCATACAAATGGATATTCGGGGCGCGTACCTCAATGGCGAGCTCAAGGAGGAAATTTATATGCGGCAGCCGCCAGGTTTTGAAGACGGGACAGGACGTGTTTGGAAGTTGTTAAAGACACTATATGGGTTGAAACAGTCGGGCCGCGAATGGAATCGCGAGTTTGACCGCAAACTTACCTCCATTCAACTGATCAAGACGGCGGTTGATCACTGCGTTTATTTTCGCGAACGTGACAGCCAGCAAACTTGGGTGACTGTTTGGGTGGATGATTTGCTCATCCTGTCAACTTCGAGGCAGGAAGCCAAGAAGACGCAGGCAGAGATTGAGGGATTATTTGACACGAAAGATCTTGGTGAACCGCGCAAGATTATCGGAATCGAGATTACACATGATCGCGATTCTGGCACGATCACTCTTTCTCAGCGGCACTACATCGAGACGCTGCTGGCGAAGTATGGACTTACCGATGCCAAACCACTCGCAACGCCGATGGACCCGAATGTTACGCTATGCAAAGTACCAGCCGACGCACCAAATGCACCAGCGGAACTACGCGGGCAGTATCAGTCAATGATTGGCGGGCTCATGTATGCCGCCATCTGTACGCGCCCAGACATCGCGTACGCTGTCACGACACTCAGCCAGTATTCGTCCAATCCGGGACCTGAGCATTGGAGCGCGAGCAAGCGCGTCCTACGCTATCTCTCTGGTACACGAAACTACGGACTGGTCTATGGCACCACAAACGACAAAGACACAGTGTCTGTGGGCTACAGCGACGCGGATTATGCCGCCAACCCGGATGACAGAAAATCCATTTCGGGGTATGCATTCATGCTCGGAGGAGCCGCCTACGCATGGAGCTCAAAGAAACAAACAACTGTCGCTACTTCATCCACGGAGGCAGAATATACCGCACTCGCGCATGCGACTCGGTTCGCCGTTTGGAGCAGATACCTCTTGGACGAGATAGGTTATGCCCAGGGTGATCCCACTGTGATTCACGAGGACAATCAAGCAGCGCTGGCACTCGCACGGGATCCTCAGTTTCATGCACGCTCGAAGCACTTCGACATACAGAATCATTTCATTCGTGAGAAGATTGAAAATGCGACCATCGACCCCGTGTACTGCACTACAGAAGATCAACTTGCCGACATTTTCACCAAGCCTCTGGCAAGACCCAAGCACAACAAATTCACGCGGGCATTGGGGCTCTTGCCGGTCTGAGGGGGAGTGTTGGAGACGACGTGTCAGTCCGTCAAGACCACGTAGGAGCATACGTGGAGGGTGTGTGGCGCAGACGCGCCTAGCCACATTGTCATGGAGCTGGACTCTGTGAAACACGTATCAAGACGCGTTGCGACGCGTCTACCATTGTTCTCGTCTTGTATTCGGGACTCCGCATAGTTGTAGTCTCCACATTGTTCACATTATTTATTGTTCTCTTGAAGGTATAAATACTGGTACTTGTAGCCCTATGAAATATACCAATTTTCCCCTTCATTTTCCAATACTGTTTAAGGTCATACTGCGAAGGTCAGGGATGAAAATATCCATTTGTGTAGGGGTGGGTGTTCGCACCAGTAGGTGGTTCAGACTTGAGCAAAAAAAAAATGCAACAGTCGTTACTTGAATGGTAATCCAGCAGCACATTCCAACCGGGTTTGATGGGTGTTACCCTGCAGTGCATAGCCAAATTCAAGCCAGGTAACAAACAATACACGCGGGATCCGACAAGGCGCGAATATTAGGTCGAGTCTCAACTTGGTGATTCGGCCAAATGCCGCGACTAAATCTGGCACAACAAATCATAACTCTGGAGGGCTCAAATATAAATACTCAAAGTCAAGTTATCTCACGCTACACCCAGGAAGGAGAAGCGGAATTTGGAAGTGCTCTCGAGGGCCGAAACACGAATCTTGCTTCACAAGCTGTTTCAGAAATTTTGAAGCCTTCGCACCATTTCAGGCAGAACACAGCCTAGAATTATTTCGTACATTCTATTTCGACAGTCCAAAGGAGGTCAAACAGCCGTCGTTCTTCCGATACCAGTGTAGTGTCAATGATCCAAGCGGCACTCAGCGGATTTCATATTCAAGTCCTAGAGGGTACAGGTCAAGGGTTTGACGAGAAATTCGAGAGATTTCTTCATCCCAGAAGAGAGCAGCCAAATCCCAGGAAGATTGACCCGGACGAAGGACCCAGCCGCATGCGTTGAGAGCCGGAGGAAAGTAAGACTCAAAAACAAGGAGTAGTACCTGCCCACAGAAGCCGAATCAAATACAGTAGATGGACTCCATGGCTTCAGAAGGTTCATACAATGCAATGAGTTGGCGCAGGAAGTCACAATTTAAGACAGGAGAAGGGGAGAAGAGAAAGGATCGGTGCCTGGGCACCGCGTCTCCCTCTCCCCGCTGCCTTAGACTGGGCATTCAAATATTCAACGTCGGACTTTTGATCTTTTTCAATCGATTCAGCCTCCAGCGATAGCCAGCGCTGGGATATATCTCGTTGACTGAGCATAAAACCCAGGTGCGTAAACTAGCATGGAAAAAAAGATGTATAGGATTCTATTTTTAAAATAGATTTTTTATCATCGAAGGTCGTGCTCGTGGATGGGACGGGGACGTAGACGCGGCAAGGTATCAATATTAGGTATGCAGGGGCTGTCTCGGTAACCCAGACGTTCTGGTGTGATCCTTATCTTATCAGTGCCACGGACTGATCCGGCGGAGTTTGAATAAATGATAAGAAAAGATGCGCGCAGATCACACCAGAACGTCTGGGGCAATTGGTATAGCAACACCCCTCATACGGTCACAGCCCTCCCTCCTCCGCCTTTCTAGCCTTATGGGTGGTGACTACTATCTGGCCTTTGTCCCTGGATTGACTCCCCAATTTTTTCCGATTTTTTTGGGCACTTTGTGGGCTGTTGTGCACCATTCAAAAGTGCAGGTCTTGTGCGGCTTTCGAGTGCCATTTGCGTCAAGTCGAGCTTGGGCAGCCCGAATAAAACTTCCATTGTGTTATATGCACTTATGAAGTTCTTCCCTCCAATCATGGGCTTTATTTGAAGGGTACTGAGTGCACACAACGCGAAATCGAGGCGAGCGTGACATCCGATTTGTGACGGTATGAGGGGTGTCTCTATACCAATTGCCCCAGACGTTCTAGTGTGATTTGTGCCCATCTTTTTCTTATCATTTATGCCGGATCAATCCGAAAGCGATAAGATATCAATCACGCTTAGCAAATCACACTTGAACGTCTGGGTCACCGAGACAGTGCAGGGGAAGCTGTACCGATGCGAAGGAGGGTGTGTATGTGGGTGCAAGGTAAACATCAGAGCGACAGATCCAATCGGAAAGAGAGGAAGATAGGAGAGGACGAATGTACATGATGAGCGTGGGGACGGGGTGCCTTGGAGTGAAAGAAGGGCCGCGTCGTTGGCACGAGCTGCACTCACCCTGGCCCTATGCGACACGTACACCCTTACCCCGCCTCGCCGGCCCTCAGACTGGGGTGTGCACGCACGGACAGCGGCGGCGGCACGCACCCCGCACCGGGGAGGGGAGGAAGTATGCCCATCCGCACCCGCACTCTCTATCCCCACCTCCACCGGCGCGCGAGCACGCACATCCGGACCCAAAGTCGTATTCAGATCCCGGTGGTTGTATATATGCGTTTTGCTGCATCCGGAAGCCGCGCCTACACGACGAAGGCGGTGCGTAAGCGGCGAGAAGGGTGCCTGCGTTTCTTGGTATCCTGGCTCGAGGTCCATTGTGCACGGGTGCACATGCTCGCGTGATGGCTTGAGCTGAAGCCAAAACCCCAGCCGCGCTCGACGACGGGGAAGATGGGCCGAGGGCGAGGGTGAGGGCGAGGGCGATGGAGAACATACGTCCAGAGCCCGTCTCTGCACCTCTGTCTCCATGCGCATGCACAAGGCCCATTTACAGGCGCATGGGGGAGCGGCGTCGACAGCTCCACCTCTCGCGCAGAGCGGTGTTGAAATTGCAGGTGCACGCGCGCTTCTTCATAACCATCTCCAACGACATCGACATGTCTACGGAGATGCGCGAGTGCGCGGTGTCCGTCTTCAACTCCATCTCGTTCTCCACTTTCATATCCCTGTCGACATCGAGATCCGGTCGTGCGTTCTCTATCCCTCCGTCAAGATGCGCGACTGCGCTTTGGTATCAGCGTCGAGAGTACTGGGGAGTCCGCGTCCGGGACATCGCAAGGTTATAGTCCGCGAGGGAGGTGGGGAGGGAGCCGCTGCGATTGTCCGGCATCCGCGACTCGGACAAGGGAGGCAGGGACGGTGGCTGGAGGCCCAGTGGGGCGCCGGTGCAAGGTGCAGGCTGCGGCACAGGAAAGCCGAATTCGATGAGAGGAGCGCGCAGAGAAAACGGAATACGGAAGCGTATTACTACAGCGCCTTGCGGCGAACGTAAGACTCGCGAGAAGTCGGAACCCGAGCGGCGAGGGCGCGCAGAAAGAGCGCGAGGAGTTGTCCGTACGCAGGCTAGGAGAACGCGTGGACCTGGCGTTGATCATGCCAACACACGATTCGGTATCGATAGGCTGATGAGATCCACGCGATAGACACGGGGAGGACGATCCGGGGAGGTAGCTGCGTGGGGGAGGCTGCGGAGAGGTCGAGCGACGCGAGCACAATAGCTATTCGATGTGACCAGCGGTGTGAACAAGGTGTGGACGAGGAACTGGGCGCACTGGCGCAGAGAGGCGCGGGTGTGGAGGACGGAGAACGTGAAGAGGCAGTTGATGGGGTGGTTAGAGAGCTGGCGGGAGCTGAGGCGTAATAGTGACGTTGTAGGCTGTAAAGCGCCAGGTAGCCTTCGACGTTCTCGAGGGTGTGGTACCGGTGGCCTTGGAACGCTAAAACACGCCGGTCAGGACTATGGAAGCAGAGGTGAAATGCTAGTAACGCACTGAATGACATTTGAATGAGAAGGATTCCGAGGCGGTGGTGATATGCACCAGACCTGCGACCTCTTTCTCGGGCTTGGACACGGAAACTGTGCTGCACAATGGCTTGTAGAGTCCGTGCGGTTGGTGCACAGTGAAACAGCTGGGATCGAGACAACGGTACCGAGGATGCTTGTTGTCGCTGGGATGGACTCGTAAGTACGCGGCGTACGACTCCAAAGTAAGGGAAAAGACAAAAATACTCACAGATATCGTGTCGGCAGGTCCTTCCACACCCAGAAAGTCAACGACGCCATATGAATGGAAGGGAGCCGGTCTATATCGTGAAGAGGAACCGTGGCGTCCAGGAGTTCCAACGTTCCAGGCCGGAACGGAGGTCGCAGGGAACAACAAAATACAGTGATACGCTACGCCAGAGATATTCGCCACAGTGGTGAATCATCAGTCCATTGAAGCAGGGGGGTGTTATCCGAGAGGGGATGCGAATATTAATGACGTAGACTCAGTTGAACCCAGCCATTCGCGCACCGGCGATGTCGAGAAAAGCATCGAGACAGTTTTGAGAGAAGGCAGCGATCAGCGGCTGTGCCTGCACCGCCACAGCTCCGTCTTTCCCACTCGCACTCTTTTTTTAAAACGGCTTCTCTCTGTCGCGGGACTCTGGAAACATGACTTGTGCAGCTCTGCCGGATTGCGTCCGTGCGCACCGTCACCAAGACCCGCGCTGAGAAGCGCCGCGCGATCCTCATCAGTGTTGGCAATTAAGGCTTAAGAACCCGGCCCAGGGTCCCTTAAGGCTTATTAAGGGTTAAGGCTTAATCTTAAGGGCAGACTTAAGGCCTTATTTCCAATTTAGGAAATAGTTTCCTACGCTTGATTGCGAGCGTATAAAGCATTGTATACGATGTATGGTGGAAGAATAGTCAATTCTACGGCATATACTCGTCATCCGAGCACTCTACTGCCCCGTCATCTGGCCTGGCATCCTCCTCGGCCTCTGCCAATGCCTCCATCAACGCCGCCTCCTGATCAATGTCATCGTCGGTAAATTTCCTAACGGGTTTCGACGCGCCACCAAAGAGCACGGCCAATGTGGTCTTTACCCATTTCCGGGACTTGGGGCGGGGAAGACGAGAGGTGGAGGCCGTTGAGCTGCCAGCAATCGGGGTGTCATCGTCACTGTCAGAATCATCTGCCTGCTCTGCAGCTTCGGCCGCTCGGACATCTGAAATCCACTTAGCCATCTCTGTCCTCCAGCCAGCTAATGACGAGACAAGAGCCTTTCCACGCTCGCTCTCGTCCTCATCTTCCTGGTCGTCAAGCAGATCCCGGTAGCGAGGGACAGCTAACAACTTTTCTACGGACTCGTGGTTCTTACGTCCACGGTGTGCAGGCGCAAAACCCTCTGCAAGATGTTCTGCCTTGATTCCGGCGTTAATCTACAGCCAGTTGTGAGTTATATAGCAGATACAAGCAATTGAACATGCCTTGGTAATTTTCTCGAGCTTTGCCAATGCGGTTCGACTGCGGCGTGGCGATTCTATGTTGCCAACATCCGAAAATACACGTTCACAGCCGGCTTGATTTACGACAACCTTGAGTATCATGACCGCAAATCGGGAAAGTTCTCCTGTGCTCTGGGCAAGTGCAGTCCACACCCTGATCGGATCCTTGCCCTTTACAGAGGGAATTATCAATAATGTCAACAATACGGAAAGAAATGAAAAGCCAACATTTGTTTCCTCAAACTCATCGCGCGCATCAGCCCAACCCTGGAAGCTGCCGGTGCAAGAGAGGTACTCAAACATTAACTGAGAAACACTCCGCTCATTAGCTACTCGCTGCTGAGGCGACTCGGTGTTGCCTGGATAGTTCATTACACGTCGATAGAGCTGGTAACAATCAGATTCCCGATGTCAAGAGTAATAATATGTTGCGTACATCAGTTACGAGGGACGTTGCCTTGAAATGATCGAATTTTGCGGCGGGACCAAAGCAGGAAAGACCCTCGAACGGGTTCAGGATCAATGCGACGAGGAAAAGAGGCTGGTCGCAGTCTTTCCATCGCTTCTCGAGGCGAGAGACCAATCCAACAGATATCTCGGGCTCAGGATGTTCGGTGTAGTGCAGATATAGCCCAGCCAACGTCAAAAGAACTTGATCCGCCCGAGTATTGTCCTTCTGGTTGATATTTGTTCCATAACAGATAGGTTCAATGTCCTCGACGACGGAGGTGAGACCACTCCAGAAGGCAGGATCCGAGATGAGGTCGCAATAGTGAATAGCTTCCTCCTTTAGTCTCTCTGCTTCGGTGGATTTGGCTGCGCCAACTTGTGCCGCGATGATAGCACCGCGACTCTGCATGACCGCAAACTGCAGATATTCGCGCAGAACAAGCAGCCTGAGAAAGGCGACGCAATGGGTGGTCCACCGCGTGAGGTTTGCGACAAGGTAAGCCAATACGAGCACATGTCCAAGCCGATCTTTGCTCAGCTCCGCCTGAACAGCGTCGAAGATTTTACGAACCTTTCCGTGGTTATTTATCCATGCAATCAGGCCTGTCGCCGTCTCGGCGATCTCTGCCGCGTACGGATAGACCTTGAAGTAGTCCCCGAGGATCAGCTGGAACTGTTGGAGGATTTGAGAATATTGATATAATACTCCGAGTGAAACGGACCTGATGTGCCCAACAAGAGGGGACGAATAACCACGGCCGTTCCTTCCCCAAAAGCGTCCGCCCCTTTTTACTCCCACCGTCGGCGTCTGTCGTGAAGAATATGATGTAGCATTTGTATTTTGCTTCGACACGGTCGATCATATCCGCGAATTGTTTACAAAGTGCGGGTCCATCTTTACTTAGCGCTGTCATGTCGACTAGTTCTAACGTGTACACCTACATACTACAGTTGAGAATCTGAATCCATGGCTAGAATAAAATAGCAGCGCACCTTGTAGTCGACGTTGGCACAAAGTGCATTAACGTCAATCTTTTTCCGCGCCTTCCATCCGTCAGAACTAAATTAAATTAGTACAGCCTGCAACAGAAGTTAATTGACGTACACCAGTCCCGCTTCTTTCCCTTGCAGCGCTCGCTTGACCTGGACTTCGACTTCCTCTGCAGCATTGTCAAGTAATCTGCCAGCGACAACCTTGCGAGACGGCAGAATTTCCGGCCCCGCGCTCCGTAGAAGCCCAATGAGTTTCTGGACTTCTCTGTTCTCCCACACCCGAAACGGCAATCCCGCGGAGACAGTCGCTCGCAAAGCCTGGGCCTGAAACTCGGCAGCCTCAGCCGTGGTAAAAGGCTGGTCCTTGCCGCTAAAGACCTGGAAGAATCCTTGCTTGAGACGTTTCGGCTCGGGGTCGTCCGCGGCCGACACTGATCTGCCATGCTTTCCTGCAGACTCGGATGTCGTGCTCGTACCAAAGACTGTTGTCGTATTTCTACTAGTCTCGGCAGCGGCTACTTTGGTCTTCTGTTTCTCTGCGAAGCCGGCATCCCGTTGGCTAGTAGCCTCTTGCCGGGCGGCATCCGTGGCATGTATGCACGCCTTGGCATTCCTTCCTCCCAAGATGTGAGTGATCCAGGTGATTTTATCGCCGCGGACAGACAGTGTACGTTGACATGCTGTCCACATATAAGGGGATGGAATACAAATGGAAGAAACTGAGCTCACCTTCGCGGAAAGACTGGCCGCCTTCCTGCCAATCTACCGCATCGAAGGTACCCGCATCTTGCAATAATTTCTTTTCGTGCTTGACACAGCCCTTGCAATAGTTGATCCAGTGGCTAGAGTTCTGTTTTTCCGTGCCTTTGTGGAAGTACGATTGCAGTGCGTTGACCATGGGGGGCGTCGTGAGCGCTGCGAGCGCAAAAAGATGTGATCAAAGCCTGATCGAAGCGGCGCCGGGCGATCAGTGCCCGACGGTGCCGACGGTGCGGGCCGGGGCGGCCCGTAGTCTTAAGCCTTAAGGTCTGGAGGCCTGGAGGTTAAGGCTTATCTTAAGGCCTTAATAAGCCTTAATCAAATTAAGGCCTTAACCCTTAGGGCCAACACTGATCCTCATCGACCTCGCCATCGGTCTCGGCATCCCTCTATTGCAGATCCCTTTGCGTGCGTCCCTTTATAGCTCTCGATTCTGATCCGAAGCTGATATATACTTTGTTGGAATACATCGCCCAAGGCCAACATCTGCTACCTCGGCGAGACCTACGAGACGCTCCTTGCCGTCGTTCTTCCACCTCCTCCCATCCTCATCGGCGCGGTCTCCGCCGTCTACTGTGGTGCCTCTCCCCTTCCCTTCCTCTCCCTCCCCTCCCTCCTCCCTTCATTCAACCCCGCTCACATCGTTCCCTTTGTTTGCAGTCAGCATCAAATCCTCCTACCACTCCCGCGCCCAATTCCGCGAACTCCTCTCTGCCTCTCCCCACGCCAACCTCAACCTAAACCGCTACGTGCGCCTCCTGGTCCTCGCCGCCACCGACCTCCTCCTCACCGTCCCCCTCGCCTCCTTCGTCCCATACTCTAATGTCGCCGTCATCGGCCTCAGCCACGCACAGTAACTTTTCGCGGGTGGTGCAGGTGCCCGGGATTTATTGGCCCGTATAGCGCTGCGAGCGTGGAGACGTTGCAGTGGGCGACGGTGGCGTGTGCACTGCTGTTCTTCGCATATTTTGGGTTTGCGGACGAAGCTATCAAAATAACGTGGAGCCTTCCAGTCTGCGGTGAGGAGGGTGGGGTACACGACAGCGGGCTCGGCATCACGGCTCAGTTACATATTCTCCCGGCTTCGTACATGACTCTCACCTACCAACTGTATCTTTAGCACCCCCCATTCGACCGTACCCTTCTGTGGATCCCGATAGCATATATACCACCTGCCTGTTTTATTCAGATGTACATAAGCGTTAGCGTTAGCGCGAAATGAGGCCTGAGTGTCTGAGTTTGAGTTATGGGTCGTGCGATTTTCTAACTCCAGCCGAGTGTACATAATTGAGTGTACTCGAGTTCTTGTTGAGGTTGGACTTGCGGCACTTGCCCGGGCCCCGAATCTTCCGGTGTCCGTCCATTGTGCGCTGTGCGATTTGTGAGTTAGAAGTGCTTTTGTGTTCTTGTTCGGGTTGGACTTGAATTTTTTTGGGTTGTGAATCTATGAGCGAAGAAGGTGTTTGTCCTTGTTGGGGAAGTATTCGAGACGCGTTGGAGTGTCTGTGTAGTTATGATTTTGAATGTTTGAGCTGAAGTTCGCTGAAGGCGCAGGTCTGTCTTCGACGCCGATGCACTAACGGCGGCCCGAGTCCGACGATGACTGGGGTGATTTTAATGCATAAAAAGTATGTATAAGTATTGGAAGACTCCAACAGTGTCGATTCTGATCAAATTCTGATCTTATAACTGAAGGGCTCGGATTATTCTCTTCAGATTTGGTGCGCCAGGTGCGACTATGTTCCATGCGACTTATCTCCGATTTATTCAAGTCAGCAGCAGGGCAACAAAACTTATAAATAATGATTGAACCCTCACCTTATCGTGAAGATGGCCCGAATTTCCGTTCTGAATCATGTGTTCCAGCTGAGTGACGCGCCGATTATGGGCGTAACAAAGAAGGACGCACGGGAGACCCTGCCTATTCTGAGCGGACGTTGAACGGCTGATCGGGTAGGTCGAAGATAACAATCTTTGGTCTGTCGGATGGACCCGGAAAGCAAAAGGAAATTAGATTACTAACGTGCGCATGTCTTGGAGCAGGTGAGAAAAACAAAGGCCTCAAGGCGACCGAGACACTGTAACAGACGGGTGGCCGAGAGAAAAAAAGTGCAAAATCGGAAGAAGCAAAGCAAATGCCTCCTCGGCGGTGCATTTGTCCCCTGTAGGTTTATCTCCATTCTTTTACCCACTCCTCTCAATCTAAAAGTCCTGTGTTCCTGCCCCATTTGGATGCGCAGGTATCCCCATCGTAACAACTACGCACTGCGCAAACTTCGCCGCAGAATAGCCCGGACAGCGTAGGACAACTCAGCCATAGCAAAAGCACAGAACTATCCCTTTCAGTCGTCTTCCCGGAAAAGATTTATCCAGCTTCTAAGCCGAGCTTGGGTTAATCACTGTTCAAAAGATGTTGGAATCATTCCTCAGCTGACCTTTTCGCAGTCGCTCCGTAGCGTGTCCACGTAGCGGCTCAAGTATTGTCCGGGGATAAATAGTGGAAGGTGCCTGCTCCTCCAGCCAGCAATCCTTTGTGTTCTTTCCTGTCATCAATTCACTGTGCTGGCCTTATTTCTGGGTTTTCATCGGCTTTGGGCTCCTCCCGTCATCAATATCAATTCCGCACTTGAATTCGCTGGCCATCTCTCGGGCTGTGAGCTACTCCGAGTCGCGGACACCAATATCAATTCTTTGCTTCCGCCGTGCCCACGTTTTGGTGCCGGTTATCCATTGAAACTATTTTCAGCCTCCTTCAACACTATTATTTCCTTCCCGCCGTTTCCGCTTTGAATCCCGGCCCCTCATCCATGTCGTGTTCCTTGTTTACGATCTTACTTCTGTGTAGTTCGCACGGACTGTCCCGCGATTTTAATCATAGACACTTCGCCACGATCCAGAAGTATGCAACATTTCCTTCATGTTCCGTGGCTACGATCTTATTTCCGTGTAGTCCGCACGGACTGGATCGGGAGTTTAATCGTAGACACCTCACCACTTGAAATTACGATCCTGAAGTGTGCCCGAGCAAAGCGAGGATCTAGTACGAGTAATAATAATACGCCAAAAAGCGTGTTAATATCGTAAGTGGACAGGGCTAAAATCTTTTAGATTCCACGGGGTTTCCCCCCGCAGCATCCATGGCCAATGCCTCACAGTCCCCACTGGAAGGCCGACCCTCTGAATCCATCCTCACCAGGTCCGGCTCTGGATCGTCGCCGTAAACTTTTCTCCAATGCTCTCTTGTGTTCCCTTTCTGAAACTCCGCAGGTCCGCCGGCGGCTTTATCAGCAATGCTCATAGCTTTACTATTGCCGGCGGGAATTTCACGAACATTGTAAACTCTGCGCCACCCGTACCTTGTGGTAAATGGTTTGGCCTCGATACTGAATTTCCTACTTACTGGCTCTAACACGGAGACTTTCGAACCATTCCGCGAGGTGACGTAGATCTGCGCAGCGAGATACGTATCAATCACTGTGGAGTGGTGAATCGCTGTAGTGTTCGGTGCGCTGCGAGGCGAATCTACTCCGCCCGCATCCATGGAACACAGTCCGATATGACTGTGGTTGTATACCAGGGCGAAAACGCGGAGGAGGTATGTCCGTTGTTTCTGGGCATTTCAAATTCCAACGCTCATTGCGTGCAGACTTGGAGGAAGGAACTCGCAAAATATTCTGGACTTTGGTGAGTTCCAACTATGCTCCTACCCGATAGACTGCATGTGCAAGACAGGCATCCGAATATTGTGCAGTTTCACGGCACAGTCAATTCAGGTGGCATCTATGCGACGATTTTCCACGACGGTCCGTCGTCTTTAGTCATGTCCATTGAGCTTACTTGACTTGTCTTTATTCAGATCTGGTACCCATAGAACAATTTTTGGATGATTACCGCCAGTCAGTAGTGTCTACTGTATACCTTTAATATATCCCCCCCCCTCCCCCCCCCTTTACGCTCAGTTTGTATGTTGGTGATCATCCGTCAGAAGAGTACTGACTTTCGGCAGAACAGAGAACTCAAAGTATGGAGGTTAAAAGGACTCCACCCAATTTCAGCTGATTCTTTGTTCATAGGATGCGGAGAAATATTTCGAGTCTCTCGGAGGAGCTTTCAAGGCATGTTGGAATGTTTCCTGACTTGTTTGAGTCTGACAATTGCTTGGCATAGCTCGAGTTCAACTCCATATCTTGGATACGGCGTTCAATGGGTCGACTTTGTCTTGAAGTTGAGCCCAATTTCGCAGACCGCGCCCTCCGGAGCTTCCGTGTACCGGGCAGTTCGAACCTCCCAAATCTCCCAATATCCGGTCTCGGAACCGATCGGGAGATGAGCATGATTCATTCTCTAACATTTGCGCAGTTTCACAGAATTTGTTACTGGTATCTGTGTACATCTTTGTCGCACATCAGACACGACGAAATACAACTGGGTACAATCGTCTCACTTCACGGCGAAAATTTCCAGGAGATTGCACATATACCCAATATACCCTTCATGGACAGGGGCTGGAAAGGGCCATGGACCGAAGATGGCCCACGTGTGCTTATCAATATGGAGAATGGTTGGAGTCGGTATGTGCCGTCATTCTTCACCCAAGCAACATCTGATTGTCTGCATGTGTCGAAGGCTGCATTCCTCTTGCGTGAATGGATCAATGACCCGAGCACTGCACATTGGCTGGGACACCGCTTCAGATTGCTGACTTTCTCAGGCAAACCATGTCTTCAGTCAGCTTTTGACTCCGAAAAAGCACGAACATTGTTGTAAGTACAACACTTTTCATCGGCTTACTACCTCAATTTGGCACTATAGTCCTCATACACTGGATCAACTATCAGCTATTATTTTCAGGGCTTTCGGGAAACCTCCCGGAAGGCTACTTGTTCCTCGGTCCATTGGAGGATCTCCGGGGGACAATGGAGCATGGCTTCCAACCAATGAATGTCCAGCGTACTGGTCACTCGATCCCTCCGGAAGCCAAAGGCTCAGTCCAGAGGAGGTATCCAGGCTCAGATTTCCGTCTCTGAAACTGGAGATGAAAGTTCACCTTCTCTCTTGGCCTGAAAGTGTTTATGAGGGGCTCAGCCGCTTTCACGCGGCCAAGAGATTTGATCCAAATGGTCAAGATCTTGCTCGGCATCTTGGACAACCACTTTACGAGATTTCTGCTAGCTCTCGCATCGCCACTGCATCTAGTGAGTATTTGTCTGTCATCCTTGCTTGTCTGACTGAAATGGCCAAATGTATAGTCGAGGAATTGTCTTCCGAAGCCTACGACAATGAGAACTCAACTCCAGGACATCGTGTACTGACCCCCCACAGACTCAGATTTATACTCGTCGGAGCCATTGGATTAATCCTGGCTCTACTCGTCTCCTGGATGCACAGACATTGATGTCTGTCAGAGAAGAAAGTATACTTTCGGAAGGAGGATTCTTAATCATATTATGTACAAGAGGTTGGTCGGCCGCTTCGCGGCCTCCGATCCCTTCCGAAGATTTATCCCGGAACCAATTTACTATCGTTATAGATGAACGGGCGTCTGCAAGGCATCTGCGCAGAGTGGCCTGGCTCGTGACTGAAGTTTATTTGAAAGAGAAGGCGAAAATTGGCACCTACTATGGGAGTATCCACAGTTTCGGGGGCAAAAGACTAAAGTACGCCGCATTGGACCCCGCCGCTGACTCTACAAAATACCGGTTGACAAAGATCAGGCGACGAGTTTGTTTGAGATGGTGGGCGCTTGAGTTTGTTCGAGAGATGGCCGACGGGAAACACACGTAGTGTGCCTAAGAAGCCGAAGGCGGCGGAAGAAAAATTGGCGCTGCAGGCTAGTATTTACAGCAGAGAAGAAGTGGGGCATGAGTCCATTTGAGAGATTGGCGCCTCATTGGACCCTCGCCGCTGACTGTAAAAAAATACCGGTTGACAAACATCAGGGGCACTGAGTTTGTTTGAGAGGAGATTGCCTGTAGGCACAGTGGATAGTGGGGTGCTTGAGTTTGTTTCAGAGACGGCCACATAACAGACGCAGACCGACGGGAAAAATGCACAGTGCGGCGAAGAAGCCGAAGACAGCCGAAACAACATTGGCGCTGCTCATGAGAGTATCCAAAGATTCGGGTATAAATAACCAAAAGAGGGGCGTTAAAGGCTTCAGACGGACATCCGTAATTTTATAAAGAGAGAGACAAGATCGCCGGGAACCAATGTATGCATCGTGCACCTTGTGCATGCCCATTCTCTATCACTTCACTCAAGCCATTTCAATCTCCGCTATCTGCGCTCCGGCACCACTCGCCGAGACCTAGGTTAAAGTCTTCAGCCAAAGATGAATCCGAGAGACAGACACACGTACTTTTATAAAGAGTGATCAAACTTTGCTTCACACACCTATGCCGGGGCATAGTGAAGGCACACAGGGGGCAAACAAGTGGGCACTTGTCATAAGGGCATCCGACGGGCACTCGGGCCGAACTTGAAGCCGGTTACAGACAAAAATGCAGAGTAATTCCGAAACCTAGGAGAGTGCGATGCCGAAGAACACTGGACATTGAGCTCTGAGTAATCATCCAGTCACTGGCAGGCTTTGGCATCGACCGGGGTACAAGCAGATATTTGGGCTCAATGGAAGAGCGATGGCAGCGCTACAGCTACAATTTCAGCTTCAACCGTATTCATTCCCATGCTGGCTCCCATGGCCAAAGGAGGTAAATATTCTATAATTTTGAATCTTGAATCTTGAAATGGCAGGCAAACAAGTATTTGAAGCATCTATCCTCTTGCTTTGATTCAAGCCAAGATTTACAGTAAGCGGAAATCTGGTTTCGTATTAAATTTGTCTGGTTAGAGCCTTCTGAGGTTGCTCCATAACCAGAAAATTTGCATTTCAACCTCCAAAAAGTAAGCTGGAACCACAGATTGGCCATACCTTTTGGTACCTCCAGACCTGTCAAGGTATGCCAAAGGTTTGGGAGGTTTCAAAATGTCTTGACCTCTACCCCTACCTCCTTGTACCTTACCTCTGACCTTGGGAGGTATACCTCTACCCCTGGGGATCCTTAGTTAGAGGTACAAACCAAAACCAAGATAGGCCAAGGAAGAAGAAAGGTTACCAGTGCGTAATAAGAGAGCCGGAAAGATATTGCGGATGGGGTCTCAAGACCCGGTAAGGGAGCAGCCACAAGTCGAGTCAGGACGCGGAATTACTTTAGACGGAGCGCAAGAAAGAGCAGGCTGCAGGAAGACACAAGACGGAAGAGACGGAGAAGAGAAAGGATCGGCGGCTGTGTACCTCTTGAGCCCCAGAGCTGAACTCGAATCATTTTTGTTTCCTGACCAATTCAACCTTTGACGATGGTCAGCGCAGAGTGGTATCAATTTTATTTCATTGATTGAGCGCAAAACGAGCCGTACTTGAGTCAAAAAAGACATCAATCCGAATTTAGCTACTTGTCTCGTTGAGCGGGTTGACTGTGCGTCTGTGGATAGGAGGCTGGGCATACATCAAATCGCAGTAAACAGCGATCTGTCCGAGTTTGAAGAGAAAAGATAGCGAGAGAGAGCAAGGGAGGGGAGGGTAGAATGTATGCGCATCCACAGCGCACCCGCGCGAGTTCTCCATCCCCACCTTCACCGACCCACGCGAGCATCCACATCCAAAAGTATACCCAGATCTGCGGAGGGTGCGTGCACTCGGCCCGCGCTCGCCCTCCGCATCCACGTAGGAAGAAGATAGCGATGCTGCGGCGGGTATACACGGACATCCCGCCTCGATCGCTCGATGACGAGCCGGAGCGCGAGAGTGGTACGCACAAACATACGCAAGCACCCGCACGGCGCACGCACGCCTCGATATCAATGTCCCTTGCGTAGCGTGTATGCACTGCGCCGGCTGCGCAGGAGGAATGGGATCATGAGGACGACGATGAGGGGAAGGAGGTGCTCGCACCACACCCGCACCCGTACCCACAGCCGCGCTTCTCCATCCCTGCGAGTGCGCAAGTGCGTACGCATACCGGCGCAGCTTGAGGGCTGCGTATCCCATACCACACAGCAGGAGCGAAGGGTGGGGACGAGGAGTAAGGTGGGGGCGAAGGTGGGAACGAGGGCGAGAGCGAGAGCGAAGGCGAAGGCGGGTGGGTAGAATGAGGGCACGTCCCCGCTTCGACCTCCCTTGCGTGCGTGTACCTGGGGTAAAACCACAGCCTAAGCCTGAGGGCGGGGAGGGATACCTGCGCACGCGCACCTGCACTCTGTCTCCATCGACGCTCCCCCACTCCATCGTTGTCTGGATTCCATCCCATCCGCGTGCTTCTCCATCTTCATCAATCTGCATCTGGGTCCACATCTCAATATGCGGGCCTCGCCATCTCCATCCACCCCGTCGACACGCGCACGAGATGCACGAGGTGCGCAAGTGTGGCGAGGTAGCGGCCGAAGCTGCTTCACAGACGTGAAAGGGTCTCGCTGCGCTCCCTCTCGCGCATGAGGACGGAACGACTTGTGCTTCCTCCATGGCAAGCGCACCCCGACGAAGTCGAAGAGGGAGGGGAGGGGAGAGAGCCCCAAAAAGCGGCCTCCACGCCAATCCAAAGAACGCGGAGAACCCAAAAAGGCAAGTACGCAGCGCGGTCTGCCTGCGCGCACGCCGGAATAAGGTTCGTCTGCAAGCCACAAGGGCGTGCGCGAGTATGCATGATCGACAATGGATGAGGAGGAAGTCGGCGATTGACGATGCGGGAGCGGCGTAGATCTATGGACGCGGGGCGAGGGCCAGCGCGAGATGGAGGTGAGCACCATGAGGCAGTCGAAGCGCGCACGAATGCGGAGAGGAATCGGGCGCTGGTGGAGGAAGGCGCAGAAGACGCGAAGGGGAGGCTGATGCTGCTGGGCTAGAGGTACGTAGGCAGAGATTGGCACTCGATGTGATTGAAGACGTCGTAGCGGTGGCCTTGGGCGATGAATTCTACGTGAAAGGTGATTAGTACATGCAGGAGAGGAGAGGCGGGAACGCACTGAGGGCATCTGCAGGAATAGAAATCCGAAACCGATTCAGCCAGGTGGGTACAGGGCGACGCTGCGAAGGATTACGACGATGAGCCTCGTTACTGCAGTTCACTCGTAAGTACGGATGACACGACAAAAGGACAATGGAAACACACCAATCTCACACCCAACCTGCGAGACGTCAGGGAGGTTATCCTTCCCAGGAGTTGGTGAACGAAGACCATCACTGTGTCACGGATAGTGACACGCTTCGAGTTCCACTCCTGGAATGGAGGTGAGTCCGAGGCAGACGACAAACGGCACAATCGTACACATTCGCCACAGGTGCGAGTTTTCAGACTATAAAGCAGGAGGGAGTGGTCATGCGGGACGAGAGGAGGCCAATGTAATGATAACCAGAGTCGTCCGCATCGGCAATGTCGAGTTTGAAGAAAGGTGAAGCCAGCATCAGCGGCTGTGCACACACCGCCACAGCGTCGTCATCCTGCTTACATCCTTCATCTCGCTGCAATTCTCTTGCGTTCAAAAAACCCAACTCTTGGATTCTAGCTTCTTGGTTTACAAAAATCTGGTCTGTATTTTTTATGCAGGCTGACACCACTTGCGGTTCGAAATGAACCAAGCTCTTCCGAGTCCCCGATCCTCGAAACAGGTTGAAGCCGTGAACCACATTGCTGTTTTCTACCGTTGTGGTCAGGCTTGTTTCCTCCAGGCGTGCTAATTATGATTTACATTGCTTTTTTTGCTTGTATTCTTGTCCTGGATGGTCTTGCCCAGGGCGCTGCGACATCCTGAGTGATCTGTGGTCTCAGGGGTTATAATAACTGACCCATTCTGCACCCCCCTCGGTTCGACCTTCCGTAGTGTGCCCGAGTCTCCTTTATGATTTGATGTCTTCCAACGTTCTCCCAATTCCTGTCTCGGATGCACTCCCAAACTGATCTGCCTGGCCGAATGTTGGTACATACAATCATGCGGGCTATTATAGCTCTGCGATCACAGCTCACTGGCATCCCCACCAATAGAACCACGAATATTTATTGGCCCAAATCCGATCCGCTGTTGGAATTTCTCTCTCTTGCCCGCACGCGTTGCTTGATCTCATTCAGAGTCCTATGACTGAAATTTACACCACCTTTCAAAATCATTGGGCCTGCGCTGGAGAATACAAATTATGAAGACCAGACTGAATCTCTCTCTTAATGGCCGAATCAAGAGGGGATCCACATTAACTTACCGAGTCTTGCCTGTGCGGATCCACTCTACAATTCTGCGTAAAACTCCCAAATTATTTTGCTCTTTTGCAATATGAGACAGATTATTCTTAGTCGGACCTTATATCTACGATGACACATTCGTGTATCTAACACTCATTATGCCGAAGCAGTTGAGTGTGATTTCCTCGCCGTTCTCAGAAACAGAAATCCCACTGCTAACATAAACAGAAATTAGCAAACCGAATCGTTTCAGGGACCTCCTCGGTGCCTTCGGGTGGTAAATTAGGTATGGACAGTGAAATTATTAAGAGGCTAATTACTGAGCCATAACAAAGTATACAACCCTTTTCACAAGTGTGTGTGCGGACTGAACGCAATAGTCCTTTTCCAAAGACAACGTGATCTCCCGCTGCCCATGCTCACGGCTGAGAGATCCTTTTCACGCCGGAATATTAATGTTCACGTCCTCCACACCTCAAAGATGGTTTTCCGATTTTCTGGTCCATCCTCCGCAGGGCGTGGCCCGAGTCCCGATGGACCTAATGTTGCTTCAGTCTGCCGTGGCATCTCGGGATGAAGGATCCATGCATTTCTGATACACTTGTGCAAATGGATTTTGGAAACCACACCCACTGTCCGAATACGACTCTATAGATCTTCTATAGTGTATCTTTCTCAAATGTACGGGCACATACCTTGGAACCTATCTCGAACTCTCTACTCCCGAGAGTCAAAAGATTGACACAAGGTTAGTTGAATATCTTTCCGCATTGTTCAAGCTGCAGAGACTGCTCTGCCCCAATATCTTCCTTCCTCGTCATTTGAGGGACGATTTCTCGAATGTCCGAATGGCCACCTACATTCTTTATTCAATCAGCGGCATGGCATTTCGAAATTCTCTGTATTGTGTCTGGTAATTCCGGATCCGACTCTAGGTCCAGGCTTTGCTGATTTCATCATCCTCCATGTAAATATTTGTGATTACTCCCATGGTTATTTTTTTATTTTTTTATTTTGCGGAACGTTTGGGTAGTGGGAGCAAGGAGCATTTCTGCTCTCCGTTTCCGGACCGACCTGGTCGTCTTGCCCCACCCGTTAATAAATTGGCCTTGGACTAAAGAGACCCGGCCTGACAGAGAAGTTCATCCGCCCGAGGAGATGTGCTTATTAACACACTGACGTGCTATCAACGCCGCGTGTGGGGATCTGGCTCGGCTTCCTCGACTCAGGTCGCAAACGACCTTCATTGTCTCAGCTCAACCAACACCCACTAAAACCCGGTCTCCCTCGTCCAGTCATCAGGGAGTCTGTCTTCGTCGCGCAGAACTTTACACCAGGTCTTGCGGACGACCGATCTCCGGATACTTTTCTTTCCATATTTTGTTGCATCTGTCAGCGCACAGTCTAGGGCTATCCGGTTGTTTATACTTTTAATCCAACAGTTTTTGATCTCTCTCGTTGACGCTGGCCCTTTTCTCCAATTACCCTCTCATTTCGCAACTTCCAAATCAAATGAGCCGATTCGGAGACTACGATCCGGAAAAGTCTGGATATTCCCGTGCTTACTTTCCCAATTGTTCCGCACGCCATTATTTCGCCGAAAGTGGTCTTAGGTCAGACCCTGTCTTGAGTTGCCATAGCTCGCTGGCAAGGTCCCAGGTCTGGCTTTGTCCGGGTGCAGTGCACTGGGTTAATATGTGGTTCATTGACTCTGTTACTCCACATGTTTGGCATTTTCCCCAGTCCTCATATCCCGGAATTTTTTCCCAGTGGATCCGACTTTTTATGCTCCATGGATCAAAATCCAAAGGATGTTTCTCGGGAAGTCTTTGTGTTTGACAGAGCGCCATATCTTGCTCGATGGAGGTGCATTCCCTTTTGCATCAGTTGTGGCGCCCTTCGCATAAGCCATGTTTTGTCTGGTGGCTTTTCGGTCAAGGGCCTCCTGGTAGGCATCAGTTCTCATTTTCCGTTGGCGGATGATTTTGTATGCTAGGGATTGGGTCATTGCCTTTAGCTTTGCGCCCGGGAGGATTAAGTTCGTAGGCAGTTGTATATTGATTAAGTCAGGTTGGTCTTTTCTGCATCCTTCTCCGGCGAGCTTGTCGGCCCCTTCATTCCCGATATCCCGGAGTGTCCTTTAACCCAAATAAGGCTCGTTCTCGCTCTGCGTGTCCGGATGCATGCCACAGTTGCCTGGATTATGGGACCATTCGATATTGTGAGGAAACCTTCGTCCTCCCACTTTGTGATGTCTTTGGTCAACCCGTTTATTGCGTACTTCGAGTCGCTGTAAATTGTCATGGGTATATCGGCAGGGCATCTCTTGATGGCCTCTTTTATTGCGATGATCTCGCCTACTTGGTTGGAGGGTTCAAGCTCATCAGGTATTTTTATTGCAGTATTTCTACTATCCTCGGGCCCAAAGAAGATTCCGGAGCCGGCACGTGCAGATTCTGTGTCATTTTCTAGGGCCGAGCCATCTGTGAACACTGCAATGGGTTCTTCATCTGGTTCTGGTTCCATTTTTGTATTGGGAGCCAGCTTTGACCCCCTGATCTTGTCGTTGAAAATGCGGAATGTGTCTGCCAGTGAGTCTTGAGTTATTTTTGTGTCGAAAGTTGCCAGATCTTTGCGCATAATTTCTGGTATGGCTTCCTCATTTATTCTGATATTATCGTCTTTGTAATCTTCGGGTTGTGG
Source organism: Mycena leptocephala (assembly GCA_029378395.1). Taxonomy (NCBI): domain Eukaryota; kingdom Fungi; phylum Basidiomycota; class Agaricomycetes; order Agaricales; family Mycenaceae; genus Mycena; species Mycena leptocephala. The sequence goes on along the minus strand of JARJLF010000357.1, from coordinate 46,415 downwards.
AAGGAGCGGGTTCCACTTTGGTTCCAGAGACATCAGCATCTGTCTTGCTTTGGAAATGCAAAGGTTCGGGCTGGTGCATTTAGCCTGTGTCCTTAAGTCTTGGCATGCCGTGCACCTACAATCACGTCTGTTTGTATGCCGTGTAGTCCCTGATTCCTCGCCAGTGTTTCGGCATCGCCTACGGTTACCATTCCGTGGTTGTCTCTTAGACAGACGTTTGTCTGGTTCCGAACACAGCTGAAGAGTGTTTTCGAAGCGCTCGACTTTTCATGATTCCAGATTATTGATTCTGTTTGGGATTTCCGGGATACGGCCAAGGCTTCCATCTGGACGTCATATTTATTTCCAACCTGGATCATTTTCTTTAGGTCCGTGCCTATATCCGCGAGTACTGGTCTCCAGGTCTGTAGGTACATGTTGCGTCTCAATGCTTCATTGATGTTTAGGTCCCCTGCGAGCGCTTTTTTAGCTAGGATTTCGTCCGCAACGAATGCCCACAGAGGTCTGTCGTCGCCGAAACTAAGGTATGATTTAAGCCATGTCACTGCAATCGCTTCATTCCTTGTTACGATGTCTAGAAGGTTTTTCCTCTTAGATCGGCGGGTGCGTAAATTGTCTCCTTATTCACTGTTACACTTGTCTTTTCAGCCCACAGGAATTTCCGGATACGCTTCTCAAGGCGTGCTTCGATGTCTGCTGGCATGCCTTGTACTTTAGCAAGGTACTGGGTCATGCCTCCAACTACCATTAAAATAATCAGACGTCGTCCTTCCATGGTTGGGTGTCCCATCTCCCACTGATCTAAGCCTTTGTCTATTTTTTCCAGGGTTCTCGCCCATGTGTCTACCTGGTTCACGTCGTTCCCAATCCAGGCGCCAAGGGTTCGGATTGGCTCTCCCTCAGCTGCAATCTTGATGTGTTCCGGGATGGGTGTGCCGTTTAACCCGTTCACGAACCTGTTCGCGCGAACACGGTCTCTATGTTCAATTTGTCCTATCGGTATCATCTCTGTTTTGCTTATGTTAAATTTTGCTCCTGAGGCAATGCACCATTCTTCCAGAATTTCCACTAGGGACCCGAAGTCGTCGTCTGCATCAAGGTAGACCATTGTGTCGTCCGCAAAAAGGGTGGCGATCAGCTTCTCATCTTTTCCTTTCACTGTAAAACCTTTCAGGTTCGATAGTCTCAGGGATTCAGCTAGGGGTTCAATTGCAAGGTCAAAAAGCAGGCATGAAAGTGGGTCCCCTTGCCGTACTCCTCGTCTTACTCTGAATGGGTGTTTGCTTTTCTCACCGTTCACAATTACAACGGTGAAGGCGTCACTGTACAGTGCCTTGACTGTGTTTATGAATTCTTCTGGGATGCCAAAGCTCTTCAGGGCTTTCCACAAGTAGTCATGCTCAATTTTGTCGTAGGCTTTTTCCTGATCAAGTGCGACAATCACGCCGTTTCTATCTTCGGAGGCTTCAGCGAGCTCTATGACTCGTTTCGTGAGCCATATCTGGTCGTATATATGTCGGCCAGGTACAAATCCAGCCTGGTTTGGGTGTATCAGGTCTCCTGCAACCTTGGCTAGTTTTATGGTAAGTGCCTTTGTGAATATCTTGTAATCTGTGTTCAGTAGCGAGATTGGCCTATAGTTCGCTATCTCTGCCTTGTCGTTCTTTTTGTAGAGTGGACACATCCAACTCTCGGCGAATTTCGTGCCTGGTTCCATCCCATTTTTTTCTATGTCGTTGTATACATATAAGAGTGTACCCAGGATGTCGAAGGCGGGTTTTTCGAGAGACATCGCTGTTTCATATCGCGCATCAAGAATTTTCCATACTTCGTATGTAATACCATCCAGTCCTGGGGCTTTGTTGTTGGCTGAGAGCTTAAGGGAGTTTTTAACGTCCTCTCTGGTTAGTGGACATTTTAGTTTTGCATTTTGTTCTGGAGTAGTTTTCCGGGCCGTTCGGCTCAAGACTTCCTCTATCGTAGCTTCCCGAGTTTCATCGGGGGTGTCACGACGGTCAAACTGGATTTTGTTATGGTAGTTTCTCGCAATTGTGGCCATTTTCTTGGAGTCTGTTTCGTAGGTGGCTTCGGCCTCCGGATTTTCCAACTCCTTTTTTAGGCGGTGGATTATATCTCGGGGTTTTTCCGGTTTGTTAAGGCGTGACCAGTACCTTCCAATTACTTCCCCCTCAAGTCTGTTTCTTATCTGTGCAGTCATCCTCGTAGTTTTGTGCCGTTGTTGTTCAAGGCGTACTAATTTCTCGGTTAGCACTGCAGCAGACAGTGTTCTTTCCTCTGAGTTCAGGTCTTGGTTGTTAAGGATGTCCTCTAATTTTGCTTCGGTTTCTTTTATGTCTTGGGTCATTTTAGGTATTACAATCTTGGCACGTTCGCGTGCCCTGTTTCCGATGTCGGCTTTGAATTCTGCCCAGAGTGTTTGTGGATTAAAGTCCGGTGCTCTAGTTTCCGGGGTGCGTACCCTCTCCAGGTATTGCTGAAGGATGAGCCCTTTCTCATGGATGTATTTTGCAAGGGTCTTATCTCTTATTATGTGTGTAGGCCAAACCCATCGGCCGTGGCCCATTGCGGGCCCGTTTGCACACGACAACCTGACAGCAACCATTCTGTGGTCAGTTTCAATCCCAACCGTTTTTATTCCCCATTCAAAGGTGTGTTCAACGAGGTCGCGTCTCACGTAAATTCTGTCGATTCTTGACTGGGAGCCAGTGTGTATTTGGTGGTATGTGTACGCACGTGTGGCCGGGTGCGTTTCTCTCCATCCATCTATCAGTCTCAGATATGTTTTGAGGTCATCTAGCGCGGAGACAGGGCTGTCGGGGTCTGGCCGAGATGGTAGTCTGTCTAGCGCGTCCTCGACAATGTTTGTATCTCCGCCCATGAAGTCTGGTTTGCGGATACGAGGGTTTGTTTCACAGTAACTGCGGATTTGTCTCCAGAATGCGGTGTTCTCCGCTGGGTCGTTTGGCGCATATACTCCGAGGACAGACAGGATTGATTCTTCACCGAGGACAGGTGAGTCCGGATTGTCATGCTGTTTCATTTCGAGTATCGCTGCGCGTCCAGGTATTATTTCTCTCATTACTAATCCATCCATTTTGACCTTGTCTCGGTTGACTACGAAAGCTATCCCTCTAGCACCAGTTGCATTTTCAGGGTCTTTGGAGAATTCTATTCTCAACTTTCGTCCGAAGAGGAGGTGGATACCGTCAACATGTTGGTCATCCAGATGTGTCTCACTTGTTATCAGAACTCCTAACTTCTGCTCACGGACTACCTGCCAGATGTGCCACCATTTATTGTCTGGGTGGTGCAGATTCGTACTTCCTCGACCTTTCATGTTGAGGGCGGCGACTTTGATCGACGCTTTGGTATTCTTTTTCCCTCCGGCGTTAAGTTGCGGGGGTGGCCCTGGGTATTCCCTGTTTGAATGTGGTTCTGGTGGCGGCCGATCTGGGTCGGCGTTCATCTGGGGGGGTGGGTTTACCCTCCCTTCTGCCATCAAGGCTTCCCATTCTCGCGCAAGTCTCAGCTCGAGCTCGGTGTCTGTCTCGTTCTCATTTTCTACTGTGCTCTCTGGCGTGTTCGGCTGTCTGCCGTGGGCATCTGGGTCTCGATGCTCTGCTCTATCGGCGGTTCTCTCGGGGTCATGAGAGGGACTATTGTCAGTCCGAGGCTCGGTCTGCCTCAGCGCTGCGGTCGGCGCTCGGGTGTTTGAAGCACCCTCCTGCATGCCATGGGCAGCAGGTTGTGTGGGCGGTCGCCCATCATCGACTCGTCGGGGTTGTGCACTACCCGCGGGGGGAGGTTGGACAACCCGATTTGTCTCCGGGCGACCACCTACACTTTCCCCTCCGGTTGAACAGCGTTCATCAGGAATGCGGGTGCCGGTGGCGGAGCTCCCTCCAGCCGACAACGTTGCTGTACCTGTACCGTCATTGTAAGCACCGTTGAAATGAGTTGCATTATAATTAATAAAGTTTGTTGCATTTGTTGAGGAACCGTTTCGGCTTCGCTAAAGCTTCGACGGGAAATCCTACCTGAGTGGGGTTGGTATTGGTAGCTCACTATGCCTCGTGGGAGCATAGCAAGCAGGCCAATTCCGTGCCAAGACTGCTGGCCGGCGGACCCCGGCTTAAATAAGCCCCGCCGTTGCGGCACTGTACTAACTATGCTGTCCGAGACTGCCTAGTTATTACAGCGCATAACCCTCCCCCGTTTCCTGTCCTGCACGGTGTACATGCAGTCAGTAGATTTGGCGGGTTAGGGGTGCGTGCGAGACGTGCATGACTTCTTCCGGTCCCAGAACCGGGTGTGTGTTCCCCTATTTCATTTCTTATTTTTCTAGTATATCTATGTCACTGGCTTACTAAGCCATCCACAGCCTCAGCACAGCATCTGTGGATGGTCGGCGTCATAATCACATTATTTAGATACTTCAGAGGGAATATGAGAGGAATCCATTCAGAGAACTACGACAGAACGTGTATGTATCGTGTATTTTTTGGTGAGTGGGGTGTCAGATACGTAAATAAAACAGATAAATTTCGGGCTTGCAGGTGGAGTGATGCAGGGGCGTTTAGCTGCCACGTCCGTGACCACCGCGGCCACGGCCACCGTGACCACCTCCGTTCCCATTCCCATTGAAACCGCCGCCGCCATTTCCTCTGAAGCCACCACGGTTGTAGGCATTACCTTGAGCTCCGTGCCCTCCACCGCGATTACCTCCTCCGCATCCAGCGAGGGCACCGTTCGTGACGTTCTTGATCTGGTCTTTTGCACCCCACCACGTCATGCCGCTTTTGGTGAGGGGACAGCCTTGGGCAAAATGGCACTCGTTCTTGCATAGGACGCAGCGTGGGTCGTTCCCAGCTGATCCGGCTTCGAGCATTGGCTCGAAGATGAGGAGCTCGTCGTCCATGAGCGTGAGTCCGCAAAGGGCGTCGATGACTGTCTCCCAGATCACCACGTCGGTGGTGCACGGGTGCGCATACGTCACGATCGCGTTCATGAGGGGGTCCCAGCGGGGGTCGATGCTACGTATGAGCTCGAGGAGGCATATGTCGGATGAGCGAGTGTCATCAGGGGGGGAGGCGCAGTCGATGGCTAGACGAAGGGGTGGGGTGGCGATGATGGTTTCCCCCAGCACACCACGGAAAGTTCTGCACGCTGCCTCCTGGGCCGCTGGCGTCCTCGCACCTGGTACCTTGTGGATTGAGACAACCCATGGGAAGAGTGAGGGGTCGGCCTGCACTACCGAGAACGAGATGTCCTCGGAGTGGCCGTACGTATCGACTGCCAGCATGCACACCGCGGCCACGGGTGAGTTGATCTTCGCGGCAAAGGCAAAGGGCCGCCGTAGGTACCACCGTAGTCTGTGTTCACCCTTCCGAAGTCGAAAACCTGGATTTCGTCCTCGCTGGCTTCGCCCGATATGATCTGGGTGATCTTTCCGAAGGTCGTTGCTGTTGGCCTTGCAGAGTTTGTCAAACGCGACGCAGCCGCCATTGATGAGGGGAAGTAAGAGGTAGTTGCTGGGGTTCTTCAGGATGGCCTTGGCAAGGCCAGGTTGGGCGTTCTCGAGGTATTTGTGTATAGCGACAACCTTGCGGCGAAAGTGGCCTTCGTTGCGTTGGCATCGGGGGTGGTCAAGGTCGGCAGGGCCTTGGAGTTGCACCACGGGTTCAGGCGGCGCATTCCGGTGGGGGTTGGTTGAGGTCACAGTGGGTGGGTGTTTCGCTTGCGAGCTGGTCACGGGTCGGGAAGCCCAGGAACGGAGCATGCTGCACCAGGGGAGCGGGCGTGGGCTGGGGGTACGGCGTCATCTGCGGCGCAGTGATCGTAGCATTTTGGGGGGCAATGGGGGCGGGTGCGGGAGGGTTGGCAAAGAGGTATACTTGGGAGCGGAGGCCATTGCCATGTGCTGCCGCTGCTATCGCTGCGTACTGTTGGCCTTGCTGAGGTCTGGGGTCGAGCGGGGCGGGGTCATTGTTAGCATCTTCGTTGTCGGTGCCGAAAGCATCCAAGTTGCCATTGCTTTCGTCCCCGGCGCCTGCGTCGTCCCCCGCGCTGGCGTCGGGCATGGGGGCATCTGCCTATGGGGTTAGTTGGGCTGCAGCAGTACAGGCTGTTGCGCACCTTCTCCCTGTTCAGGTTCTGGAATGAGGTATTCCCTCACTTCCCTGTCTTCCAGGCTGGTGACGTCGGTGCCATTGCAGCCCGTGTTTAGACCATGGGAGCGAGCTCTGCTGGCTGTGGGGGAGACACTCCGGTCCCGGTTGCGTTCCGCACGTTGCGTGCTGCGCCGATTGGCAGGTTCTGCCCTGATGACCGGGAGGGACAGATCGGAGTTCACCGAGGGTGCTGGGCCAGTGGGAGCAAGGAAAGGGTTGTCGTTGGATAGATCTGTTGGGGTCTCGGGCCGATATTTCCTTTGCGGTGGCCTGGCACAGGGGACGGGCGTTCTTGATGAGTGCGGTAGCTTGGGAGTTGGCTTGGAGCATCCTCAGCGTCCCCAATGCGGCTGACCTTCCTGACACTGGCAGTGACGTCCACGGCATCCATGGTGCACGTAAGGCTTATAGATAGATTTTTCGTCGTGCAAAGGGGACTGTGCCTATATAGTTGCTGAGTAAACTCACGTGGCAGAATACGTAGCGGGTTTGTGGGTGAGAGGTGGCGGGGCCGCGGCGGGGAGCCTGCGCTGTGTCGAGTCGGGGTCTCACAGGTTACGGAAGGATGAGAAGGTAGTATAGTGTTCATTCTACATGACATATTTTTGTCTATGTTATGAGGCAGGTCGTGCCAGGGTATGTCGCTGGTGGTCAATGCATACGGGCGTGGGTCATTGCCGGTGTCCATCTGCACCTCCCGGGGTCGTGGGGCCTGCACAGTCGCGGTGGGGGGTGCTGGCACGCTCCCCCCGCTGCTGTAGGCAGCGGGAGGCCTCGCAAAATCACCACCACCAAAAAGATGGTGGTGGTAAGAGATCACGAGGCCCCTCCCCATGGTTAATTATACTTTGGCAACAATTTCAAGTCTCATTTTACCAGGATTTTATACCTCTGATGATCCATATTGATATTTTTTCTCGCCCATCTATGGCCAGACAGATTTGATCTCTACTCTGAAAATTGAGAGCAGCCACGGTCTTGAATGATTTTAAATACCAGCAAACACTCATATCCGATATTAATTGAAAGAAAAGCATACTTGTGTGTTTGACAAGTTTATGTGATTCATTTCACCTCTTGTATCTTTACTAGGTCCTGTCACAGTACTGAGTGGATCTATTCAAATTGATGTTGCAGCTGTTAGTTAAATTTTCTGATTCATTATAAATATTTACTCCAAAAGGTAAGCATATACAAAACACTATGCGAGTCACTAGACGTGCCATGATCTGAACCTTCTGATCATTCATTGGTGGAAGCTTTCAATGCTTTCTCGAGTGTCTCAAGCTCCTCAGCCTCAGACAGCTTGTCAAGACAGCGGTATGTCAATGCTAGATTTGCATAGTGTGCAAGGTGGCTGGATGACTGTCACCCAGAAATTTCTTCCTCTTCTCTAGCACAACAATTTGTAGCTCTTCTGCCTTCTGGAATTGCCCGAGTTGATGATAGGTCCATCCCAGATTCCCCATAGCTCGAAGGGTGTCTGGATGATTTTCACCCAAAGTCTGTCTCTGCTTCTCCAGCACAACAACTTCAAGCTCCTCTGCCTGCTGGAATTCACCTAGACGGTTGTATGTTGCAGCCAGACTACCCATGGTTCACAGAGTGTCTGGATGGCCATCACCGAGAATGTGCTTTCACTTCTCTAGCACTACAACTTCAAGCTCCTCTGCCTGCTGGAATTTGCGTAGACCGCTGTATGTTGATGCCAGATTCCCCATAGCTCTAAGAGTGTCTGGATGGTCATCACCAAGAACTTGTTTTCGCTTCTCTAACACAACAACTTTCAGCTCTTCTGCCTTGTGGAAATTGCCTAGATTTTGATATGTTGATGCCAGATTCCCCATAGCTTGAAGAGTGTCTGGATGGGTATCACCAAGAACCTGTTTTCGCTTTTCTAACACTACAACTTCCAGCTCCTCTGCCTGCTGGAACTTGCCTAGACAGTGGTATGTTGATGCCAGATTACCCATAGCTTGAAGAGTGTCTGGATGGTCATCACCAAGAACCTGTGTTCCATGGTTAATTTTCTTTAACAACAATTTTCTGTCCCATTTTGCCAGGATTTTGTACCTCTGATACCTATATTGATATTGGTCCATCAATGGCCAGACAGATCCGATCTTTGCTCCGGAAATTGAGAGCAGCTACGGTCTTGAATGATTTTAAATACCAGCAAACACTCATGTCCGAAATTAATTGAAAAGCATAGTTGTGCCTTTGACATGATTCATTTGACTTCTTGTTTCTTTTCCACAGCTGTAATTTTGAAATTTCTGATTCATATATAAATATGTAATACAACGGAAAAGCATACATATATAGGAAACACTATGATCAAGTCAAGTCCTCATATGCCTCCTCATCTGGACCTTCTGAACCTTCCAATGCTTTCTCATGGTTCTGAACAAGTGTCTCAAGCTCCTCAGCCTCAGACAGTTTGCCCAGGCAGCGGTATGTTGATGCTAGAGGTCGCATAGTCCACAAGGTGTCTGGATGATTGTCACCCAGAACCATCTTGCTCTTCTCTAGCACAATACCTTGCAGCTCTTCTGCCTTCTGGAATTGCCCAAGTTGATGATGGGTCCATCCCAGATTCCCCATAGCTCGAAGGGTGTCTGGATGGTCATCACCAAAAGCCTGTCTCCGCTTCTCCAGCACTACAACTTCAAGCTCCTCTGCATGCTGGAATTTTCCTAGACAGTTGAATGTTGATGCCAGATTACCCATAGCTTGAAGAGTGTCTGGATGGTCATCACCAAGAACCTGTGTTCGCTTCTCTAGCACTACAACTTCGAGCTCTTCTGCCCTGTGGAACTTGCCTAACTTCTGATATGTTGATGCCAGATTCCTCATAGCCTGAAGGGTGTCTGGATGTTCATCCCCGAGAACATGTTTTCGCTTCTCCAGCACTACACCTGCCAGCTACTTTGCGTTGTGGAACTTGCCTAGCTTCTGGTATGTTGATGCCAGATTATCCATTGTGTCTGGATGGTCATGACCAAGAACCTGTTTTTGTTTATCCAGCACAATAACTTGAAGCTCTTCTGCCTGCTCAAATTTGCCTAGATGGATGTATGTTAATGCCAGGCTATTCATAGCTTGAAGAGTGTCTGGATGGTCATCACCAAGAACTTGTTTAAGCTTCTCCAGCACCTCAAGCTCAAGTTCCATCGCTTCCTCATACCGCGCTGCATGATAATATACTACTGCATATTGTGCACCAAAATCTACCATTACCTGCTGATTGCCATGCCTCAAGGAGTTGATATGGGGAATAAATGTCAGACTAGCAAGTTGGCGATAGTGATAGGGGATTTCATGGATGGACATGCCCATTATGGCTGCCATGATGGAATGATATGACCATTGGTCTGTGATTGTAGTTTGACTCCAACTATGCACTAGTGGATGAATTGAGAAAGATTTTCTCTTTGGATCAAAGGTCATTAGAGAATAGGCCTTGATTTCATTTGTCACTTTCAGAAACTGAAGAGTGTCCCATTCACCAGCAGGCTCTAAGAACTGAGCAAGGAATTCCAGTGGTTTTTTCAGTTCTTCTCTGGATGGAATGGCCAGTTGGAATTTGTATCTTGCAGCCCTGCTAAAGATATCCTCTGAAATTCCATCTCTATGGAGAAATGAACAAAGCTGCAGGAACATAGCAGCTAGTGGACTGAGCTTGTCAAAGCTCATTTGCCATGTAGTGTACACTGTCCATTCATAGTCATCATGACTTTGGGCAGGTTTTTCACTCAGCAGTTGGGCCCGATTCCTCATGTAGATGTCCAAATAACTGTGGAGGGCTCCAGATTGTGAGATGAATGCTCCAGCCTGCACAATTGCAAGAGGAAGGTAGCACATTTCCTTTGAAACATCACTTACGATGCAGTAGCAAGAAACAAATATCAACTCACCTTTACAATCTCAACTGCAATTTTTGTGTTTGCTGATGAACTCTCTTGAGCAGCACTTTTGAGTAACAATTCCACAGCATCTGTCTCTTCCATATCAGACACAGCAGAGTTTGCTCCAGCATAGACACAAAGCCCAGGGTTACGAGTTGTGATGATAATATTTCCGTGAGTGCACTGAGGCAGAAAACTATTCAGGTTGAGCTTGGGGTCATCAGTGTTGTCGTAGAACATTAGCCAGTCTTCCTCTTTATTAGCAAGCCACCTCAATACATCTTGTGAAGAGTTGCCAACATTTTTCATGGACACAATGTTCTTTAAACCAGTATCAATGGTTTCCGCGGTGCTGCCATCAAGGAAAAACTTTTCTGTGAAGCTACACCCATGATGATCAATCTGGGTATTTACATGGCAAAATCCAACTTACTGTGAAGAGTTATTGACAAATTCCAGCCCAATCTGTGTCTTCCCAGCACCACCCAGTCCATGCAGAACATAAATATGTTGCTTCCCAATCTCCTGGTTGAAAAATTCATGCATCTTGTCAAGGATTGCCTGTCTGCCGTGGAAAATTCTCGAAGGTGGTGGGCAATTGTTAGTCTGTCGAGTGGCTGGACATGTAGAAATATCTGCAAAACCCATGTAAATAGAGCAACTATTGAAATGGGAATCCTACTGGGTGGCATCACAACATAATTTAAATTTCCACCAATGAATGTCCCACCATTAATTACTCTCTGTTCCTGGGATCGGTCATCCCAAGATTGGTGACTGGTCCCAGCAACAGAACCTATGCCTGGCAATGTAGGTTCACCAAATGGCCCTGTCAAAAGCTGCCAGTTGGACGATGGTATGAATTGGGGTTGCATTTCCTCTGAATTTGGAACAAGCCCAGTTGACATCAACCCAAATGGGTCACCAGAGAGAGAAATCTCGCTGCAATCCCCCGGAGTGCCTGTGACGGGTGCGAAGCTGGGCAAGGGATGTTCAGAACTCATAGAATTCATTGAATCATGAAATAGTTCATGATATCCAACAGCGAAATCTTGTGCACTGCTTGTGGTGCTCAATGACCCCAAGAGGTGTTGAGAATTGAATTCGTGCTCCTGTGTGAGAAATGTAGATGGCAGAGAGTTTGAGAATGATGGACCAGATGCAACAAAGGTAGCCAATGGGTCTTCATCGGCAACCAGGAGAGATGAGCTCCGTGTCCGATTCAGAATCTGCGGGCGCTGAGAACCATCTTTTCGACTTCATTAGGTCCTGTTGATTACATTGGGCAGGTGACATACCATATGGCAGCATCCTCGCAGCTCCAAATCCTCGCTCATTCCTTTCCACCCCTGATAACTCGCGACTCGGCCCTTCCATCACAAACTCCAGTGAACTGATGTTTTGCTCTGGGATAGCCTGTGCAGTATGGATAATAGTCATGTCCCCTGCATTGTCGATGAAAGTCCCGCCGTTGATTTGGAACCCAGAGGCAGAGGTGAAGAGTGGCATGGGGGAAAGCAGAAGAGAGTGGGAGACACGTCACATGCTGAGAAGCTGTTGTAGGGCAGTGCTCTACTGCTGCCGAGCTCCGCTCTCAAAACGGCGCTGATCTGACCGGATCTTTTCAAAGGTTTAAATTCTTTCGTTCAGAATCGGATATCATCTAAGCACACAACTTTGAAATGTCTGCTTCCCCCGTCAGAAGCAAAATTTTACGCCGAGTGCTTATTTTTGTTGGCCTGAGAATCTGAGATAGCTGTGTCGTGTGGCATGTTGCACCGGTTTGCATGATAGATATCAATAGACAGCTGTCAAGCAACTGTCAAGCCCAATCAAATCTTCAGCAGGAATGCACAGGACCGATGATTATCGGTTGGAAGGTCTGATCCGCATTTTCAGCCTTTTGAAAATTTTGTCGGGACTTTGGTATACAGGCACCTCCAAAATTTTGTCGGGATTCCGGCTCAGACCTCAGCCAATTTTTTTTTTCGTCGGGACTTTGGATCAGACCTCAAATTTTGCCGAAAAGGGCTCAATAATCGCGAAATAATTCCATAAAATTAATCCTCTATGTAATCCTCCTCAGGTAGCTCAAGACTATGAGTATTAGCCTTCCCCTTCCCCTGCACCATATTCAGGCTCACAACACCTTTTGACAGCTTTTCTTTTTCGGTCATTAGCTCCTCAAATACCTTGTAAGCACGAATTCCAATCTCCGATATCCACTCAGTAAGATCTCAATGGAGTGCTGACTGCTTGTCTTCCTCCCCGTCGTTTAGTAGTATGTCGTCCATAGCTTGGGAATGGTTCAGAGCGAGGAAACAATAGAATTCCGGCAAGTTTTGTTAAGTTCCATGGAGAAAGAAATTATATGGAGTGGCAATAATGACATTGCATACATTGTCTACAGTTCACCAAATGGGTTCCACCACCGCATTTTTGTGCGCGCCAGAGGTCGCCATTCATCAACTGTAACTTGCGACTTTTGGCTACAAAGGAATGTCGGGACTTCGGCTGAGACCTCAACCGTGAGGGCAGCCATTGTCGGGACTTTGACTCACACCTTTTCATCCACTGAGCCCATTTGTCGGGACTTTGACCCAGACATTTGTTGACTGATTTGGAAATTTTGTCGGGACTCGGGATCAGACCTCTCAACCGACAATCATCGGTCCTGAGTGCACTGCGTGGATAGGACAACTAACGTGTTGCCCTGCGGCACAGCCAGAAAGATTTTCGTGTGGAGAAAGACCAGTAACTATTTTCTCACAGTCACTCCCCGCAATTCACTGGATCTCAGTTGTGTTTCGGAGAGAGTAGTACAGGCGACCATTAAACAAGTCCACCGCAATGATTATTCCGTCCGGAGTGTCTCCTGTTTACGGTCATACTGCTAAGGTCGAGGTCGAGGAGATGAAAATATCTGATGCAACCTACATCGATGTCCATCCTATTAAATGAAACATACTTGAGCAGAAAAAATGTAACTGTTGTAGACAGGTTGGATATGCTTGAACGGTAATTCAGTGTCACATCCCAACCAGTGTTGCCTGGGTTTTACCTCATAGCGCACAGCCAAATTCGACTCAGGGAACAATGCGCGCGGGATCAGACGAGGCGCGAATATTAGGTCGAGTCTCAACTTGGTGATTCGGCCAAATGCCGCGACTACTCATCCGTGCGTTGAAATCTGGTACAACAAATCATAACTCTGGAGGACTCGAATAGAAATACTCAAAGTCAAGTCATCCCAAGTTACACCCAGGAAGGAAAAGCGAAATTTGGAAGTGTTCTCGAGGGCCGAAACATGAATCTTGCTTCACAAGCTGTTTCAGAAATTTTGAAGCCTTCGCACCATTTCAGGCAGAACACAGCCTAGAATTCTCGTACATTCTATTTGGACAGTCCAAAGGAGGTCAATCAGCCGTCGTTCTTCCGATACCAGTGCAGTGTCAATGATCCAAGCGGCACTCGGTGGATTTCATATTCAAGTCCTAGAGGGTACAAGTAAAGGGTTTGACGAGAAATTCGAGAGATTTCTTCGTCTCCGACGTCCCCCCTCCACCCAAAGAAGCCGAATCAGATACAGTACATAGACTTCGTACCTCAGAAGGAGCATACAAAGAATGAGTTGGCGCAGGAAGCCACAAAACAGGAGAAGGGGAGAAGATGGAGAAGTGAAGGGATCAGTGGCTGCTAGTGCCTCACGTCTCTCTCTCAGGCCCCGTACCGCTTGGGTAGCCAAAGCTGGACTTTATAATGCTTATTTAATGGGTTGAGCATAAACGTGCAAACTAAGCATGAAAGAGTACGTATCGCATTATACCTAATCTAGCCTCGGCGGTTCTGCTCGTGGATGGGACGGGATGTAGAGGCGGTAAGGCATCGATAGGTATGCCGTGGAACGTGTACCGTAGTGCAGGATGCGAAGGAGGGTGCGTATGTAGGTGCAAGGCAAACCCACATTGTGCAAAGAACGACAGATCCCATGCGAATCAAACGGGAAGAGAGGAGAATGTGCGTGCATGACAAGCTTGGGACGGGGTGCCGAGGAGAGCAACGTCGTTGGCACGGGCTGTACTCGCCTGCAGCGTCAGCTTCGAAGGAGCGCGAGCACTCCCTATGCGACACATACAGCCACTTTTCCGCCTCGCCGTCCCTCAGACTGGTCATAAGACGCAAACCCTGCACCTGCGAGGGGAGGAAGTACGTGCACCCAGACTCGCACTCCGCATTCCCATCCCCACCTCCACCGACGCGCGAGCACGCACATCCGCACCTAAAGTCATATCCGGATCCCGGGTGCACGCATGCGTTGCACTCCGTAAGTCGCGATGGACGAGGAAGGCGGGTGCGTAAGTGGCGAGAAAGGGTGCCCCAGCCCCGACATCGATGTTCCTTGCGCATGCGCAGGTACCCGCCTCGACATCCATCACGCACGCCTGCGCCCGGGTACGCATGCAGTAGCGCGGTGCCGTGAAGCTGAAGCCAAAGTAACCGCGCTCGACGACGGGGAGAATGGGGCCGAGAGTGAGGGTGAGGGCGATGGGGAGGACATCCGTCCCCGTGCGCATGCGCAAGACAGGCGCGTGAGGGAGCGGCGGCGACGTCTCCACCTCCCTCTCGCGTGCAGAGCGGTATCGGCATTGTAGACGCACCGGGGCTTCTTCACCTCCATCTCCGTCTCCACCTCCATCCCCATCTCGTTCTGCACCTCGATCCCTATCGACCATGGTCATCGCTTTCTCCAGCTGCGCGCGCTCCACCAGATCCATTCACCTTCTTCGACAGGCGCGGGAGATGCGCGAGTGCACGCCGCCGCTGTCGTAGAGGGACTGCGCGGCCGGGTGGTCATCATCGTTGCCTCCACAAGGCAGGTGAGGAAAGAGTCGCTGCGGCTGTCCGCGAACGAGGCGGGGACGGATGGCGCGGGTGCAAGCTGCGGTAGAGGAAATGCGAAACGAATGGGAGGAGAGCGCGCCCGCACCCGACGCTTCCTCACCACTCAAATCGCAATACGGAGGTGCGTGCCTCGGTGTCTCGTGGCGAAAGTACCTGTTGGCGCGCGGAAAGAGCGCGGGGATGTGTCCGCGCGAATACCAGAAGAGCGCGTGGCCTTGGATTTATCGACAGGCCGATGGGATCCAATAGGCAATAGACGCTGGGGGAGGACGAGGGGGAGAGGGAGAAGCGTTGAGGAAGTCGAGAACGAGCTCCAGCGAGGCGAGAACTCGGCGCGAGCAACGGCGTGGATGCTCTGGGTGGATTGGAATTTGGGCGCATTGGCGCACAAAGCCGCGGCGGGTATGGAGGAGAACAGCACGCGGAGAGGAGGTCGTTGAGGAGGTTAGTGGGCTGGCGAGAACTGAGGCGCAATGGGACGGTGTTGTAGGTGGTGCAGCGCCGGGTAGCATTAAACGTACTCGTGGGTATCGTACTGGTGGCCAAGCCGGTTAACACTATGGAAGGAGATGAAAAAGGCAGGGAGCGCACCGATGGCAATGAGAGCGATTCTGAGGCCCATGGCGAGAGCGACTAGACCTGCGGTCTCGTCCTCGGGCTTGGATACGGAAACTGCGCTACACAACACGCTTCTACCGTCCGCGCGGTTGATGCACGGCACGGCGGGGGTCGTGGCCGCGCCGAGAATGCATGCCGTCGCTGGGGTGGACTCGTAAATACGCGGCGTACGACTCCAAAGTAAAGGAAAAGACAAAGAGACGCACAGATATTGTGTCCGCATTGTCCTTCCACACCCAGTAAGTCAACGAAGCCGATGTGATGGGAGGGCGCGGGCTATATCGCGAATAGACAGTGGCAGCCAAAGGCTCCACGCCTGGAACGGAGGTCATAGAAAACGCAAGGGAGGGCGATATTTTAAGGCATTCGCCCCAGTGGTGAATTATCAGACCACTGAAGTAGGAGAGGAGTTATCCGAGAGGTATTGAGGAGGCAAATATGAATGGCGTGCACTGAGTCGAACGCAGCCAGTCGCGCACCGGCGTTCGAGCAAAAGCAAAGTTGAGAGAGGATCAAGAGAAGCCGGCGATCAGCGGCTGTGCATGCACTGCCACAAATCTCTTGCTTCCTATCCTCACGATATATCTACCGTCCGCTCAACGCCAAAAACAAGACTCGAGTTCGTCCTCTTCCAATTTCTCTATACAAAGCTTACATAACACAGCAACCTATCACACCATCTGGCTGCGCTGTCAGTGTCCCCTCACAACGACACAGACAGCAACTGCAATTCTGAGCATCTGGCTCCGCTGGGCCGTCGACCCCGCCTCTGCCCCCTCCCCCCGCTTTTCGCGCTCCCGACGCACTTCCTCCTTCCCCTCCTGCGCCCGTACCTCCCTCTCCCTATCCATCGTCAACCCCTTCACGCCCTTCTTCCTCCTCTCGCACCCCATATCCGACCCGGAGCGCCTCTCCACAGCGGTGGTGCGCCCCGAGCTGGTGGATAAGACACAGCTCTACCTCAAAAGCCCCGGAGACCTCGCGCTGCTCGCCTACAGCGTTGTCTGGTTTCGTTCCTGCGCCTCGTGCTCAGCCACAGCCTTTTTCCTGCGCTCGCAAGGTGGTGGGGAATACGGAAGGCGGGGAAGGTGGCGAGGTTTGGGGAGCAGGGGTATGCGGTTGTGTACTTTTTAGTGGTGGGGTAGTGAGTTCTTCGTTGTTCTTCCATCATCTTGTCTTGGTGTCGCAGGCAATCCATCCTGGCATCGCAGGCTGTCAATCCTTCACCCTCGCTAACCCTTTCGCAGTACACCCTCTCCACCACCCCCGCCTCCTCCGCGCTCAACCCCCTCACCGCGCACTTCTGGATCGACTACCCGCGCATTGGCTGCAGCAGGCGTTGGTGCGTTCTTCTAGCCGAGTTTTTTTTTTGGAACCTCTTCATTCGCTGTCGCTTCGCGCGCCCGTTTTCTGCTGCGCCCCCGCACCCACCGCGCATTGACGGCGCGATCCGTTGCGCTCTGCACATCGAGTTTTTTTATATCCAATCTTGGAGGCTCGAACGTGCGTCCGTCCACTGGCGAGTGGAGTGCGGGTGGGACGAGTGGGGGCCGCCAGTTTCTCACTCGCGCTTCGTTCCTGAGTTTCGGGTGTTGCTAATTCACGCCGTGCGGTCCCGATGCGTGTCTTTTAATTTTTGGATGCACTTTGTTTCTACGGTGTTCCCGGACCCAAACCCAGTGCGGCTGCCTATAGAAACGCGCTTTGCTGGGCGCTATTCTCGGGAACGCTGAATCGGATGCCCGATGTGGATGCGGGGCATCGAAATGCGTACATTTTACGGGTCTTGGGGATGCATGCGCCGCGGCCCATGGATCGGTATCGGTACCCGTTCTTGCGGCGGTAGATAGATTCCCATTCGTTTTTCGGTGTTGGCTTTTATCTGGAGGCAGAGTGCCTTCGCTGCATTCCTGTTTTACATCGTTCTCTTCTCGTCTTCCATTTATTACGTGCTCACTACTGAAGCGCCGCTCGAACCATTGGGAGTTGTGCTGTGGATGGTTGGGTGCGTTTCTTCCTCCTAATTTCTTGTTTCACTGAGTATCTTCACTTTCACTCGCTGCGCTCTTAATTACTTGGGGGAGTCGGTGTTCTCTATATCCATCTGTCCTGGATGTGTTTTTTTGGATGGATTATATCCTTTGCGCCTTGAACTTGCGGTGGGACGCGGACGTAACTTTCGAACGGTGTTCTTCTCCTATTTTATTTTTATTTTTTCGCTTGCATTGGAATTGGGGCGTGAGTGCTTGCACGAAGTGAGCGCGCACTTGATGCTTCCACTCGAACTGAGGCACACGCACTTGATCTTTCATGAATTGGATCGGGTGCGCGCGCTTCTGGGGCGAACATAGACGTCTGATTCGAAATGGATAGAGCTCGAGTCGTCTTATTTGTTCTGTGTTCTGTGCTCTGTGTCCGAGGAGGGGTGCAGACCTGACGCTGGGCCATGGGCGTGGGCGATTTTTGAGCACGAGCAGAGCAGAGAAGCAGGAAGGAGGACTGTTGAGTGACTCCGAGTAAGGATGGAGACTGGAATTGGAACGTGGCGTCCCCCGAGCTTCGTTCTAGCCTTTCATTGACGTACGGACCCAAAAAAACTGGTGCTCATACCGCGCATGTAGCTTCTGTGGGTACTGGACTAGCAGAGATATTTTGTTACTACAAAAAATGCACGCACTCTGTTATCAATTTGAAGAGATTCTCCTTGCTCTTTGGCCTTATACTTCGACCGAAATTGAGGTCAGAATCGCTCACTATTGTGGTGAGTTTCAACCAACCAATATGTCTCCTGAACTTTGTTCCGGTTGCTTCGTATGTCTGATCAAATTTTTGCGCCGTCCTCACAACCCTGCCGGATTTCTGCTATTTATCTGCAATGGCTATACAGAACTTGTCCGCTGGCGGACCCCAAGCCAGAATAAGGTTTTTTAAACTTAATCCTGGTGAAGTTCGGTCTTGCGGTGCACGAGGCTGGGCAATTCATTGGTCTTCCTGTCGTCAGGTCAAGTATTCCGCTGGGGTGTAACATGCCACAAAGGCCTGCCATTAAATTTGGTGGTGGAAGCTCTCGGTCTCCGGATTGGAGACGGATCGGCTGTGTGGTCACCTCGGTCGAATCATATTATTCCAATCAACTTGGTTCGGTTCAGGTTTGAGTTCTGTGCGCGCGAGATGCATGTCTGGGTCCTAATGCATCTTCCAGTAAGTTCTTGATTCCTCACACCACAGTGAGTTGGATAGCTTTTACTGACGCTCGCCGCTTGCTGCTACACGCTCCTCTGGCCGCAGACCCCGCAATTCCTCTTGAACTCGGAGTTTAGTTCGGGTCATGGTGAACCCCGCGACGTGGATTGCGGACCGGCGTTTATTCCTTGTCTCTAGCATCACACTGGTCAAACAGGTGTGGATGTACGTCGACGGCGTCTGGCGAGATACATATGCATCTTCTCACACTATTTCCTCAGGAAGTGAAATATCATTGGCTCAGGACCCGAAAGCCCGAACACGCGGAGCAGAAAAAATACACACTGAATTAATTTGGAGTGTTTCTTCGCGATCCTTGCGTTCGGTTGGAACAAAGTAATTTTGGTGTCTTCAGAACGAGACCTGATAGACCTAGAAAACCGCCCCCCACCACCATCGGCGCCGTCTCCGCCATCTAATGTGGTGCGTCCCCTTTCCCTCTTCCCTCTTTACACCCCGCTAACCCACCTTTCTTTTTTCGTAGTCCTCAGCATCGAATCTAACACAACAACACCAAGCTCTGCAGCCTTGTGGAACCTGCCTAGGTGTCCATATGTTGATGCTAGATTCCCCATAGCTCGAAGAGTGTGTGTGGATGGTCATCACTGAGAAATTGTTTTTGCTTCTCCAACACAACAACTTGCAGCTCCTCTGCTTGCTTGTACTGGCCTAACCCCTCATATGTTAATGCCAGATCACCCATGACCCAAAGTGTATCTGGATGGTCATCACTGACAACCTGTTTTTGCTTTGCTAGATGGGCAAGATAAAGTCCCTTGGCTTCCCCATACTGTCCTGCATAGTAATACATGGTTCCATATTGTGAACCAAAATCTACCACTGCCTGCTGATTGCTATATCTCAAGGAGTCAACATGGGAAATTAATCTCAGACTAGCAACTTGTTGGTAGTCATAGGGAGTTTCTTCGATGGACATGCCCATTATGGCTGCCATGATGGAATGATAAGACTGGTGGTCTGTGATTGTCATTTGACTCCAACTATGCACCAGCGGATGAATTGAAAACAATTTTCTCTCTGGATTAAAGGTTATTAAAGAATAGGCCTTGATTTCATTTGTCACTTTCAGGAAACGAAGTGTGTCCCATTCACCTGCAGGCTCTGTAAACTGTGCAAGGAACTGTAATGGTTTTTGCAATGCTTCTCTGGATAGAGTGACTTGCCGGAATCTGTAGGTGGCAGCTCTGCTAAAGATATCCTCTGAAATTCCATCCCAACGGAGAAATGAGCAAAGCTGCAACAACATAGCAGCTGGCTGGCTGAGGCAGTCAAAGCTCATTTGCCATGTTGTGTATACTGTCCATTCATAGTCTTCATGACTTTGGGCTGGTTTTTCACTCAGCAGTTGGGCCCGATTCCTCATGTAGATGTCCAAATAACTGTTGAGGGCTCCAGATTGTGAGATGAATGCTCCAGCCTGCACAATTGCAAGGGGAAGGTAGCACATTTCCTTTGAAACATCACTTATGATGAAGTAGCAAGAAACAAACATCAGCTCACCTTTACAATCTCAGCTGCAATTTTTGTGTTTGCTGATGAACTCTCTTGAGCAGCACTTTTGAGTAACAATTCCACAGCATCTGTCTCCTCCATATCAGACACAGCAGAGTTTGCTCCAGCATAGACACAGAGTCCAGGGTTACGAGTTGTGATGATAATATTTCCGTGAGTGCACCGAGGCAGAAAACTATTCAGGTTGAGCTTGGGGTCATCAGTGTTGTCGTAGAACATTAGCCAGTCTTCCTCTTTATTAGTAAGCCACCTCAATGCATCTTGTGAAGAGTTGCCAGCATTTTTCATGGACACAATGTTCTTTAACCCAGTATCAATGGTTTCCACAGTGCTGCCATCAAGGGAAAACTTCTCTGTGAATCTAAATCCATGATGATCAATATGGGTATTTACTTGTTGAATCCAACTTACTGTGAAGAGTCATTGACAAATTTCAGCCCAATCTGTGTCTTCCCAGCACCACCCAGTCCATGCAGAACATAAATATGTTGCTTGCCAATGTCCTGGTTGAAAAATTCATCCATTTTGTCCAGGATTGCCTGTCTGCCTTGGAAGATCCTAGATGGTGGAGGGCAATTGTTGGTCTGTCCAGCTTGATCTGCAAAGATACCTACGAAAGCCCAGGTAAAAGTAGAGTAACACTATCGAAATGAATCTTACTGGGTGGCACCACAGCTGTATGAATGTAATTTAAATTACCACCGATGAATGTCCCGCCATTAATTACTCTTTGCTCCTGGGTTTGGGCATCCCAAGGTTGGTGATTTGTCCAAGAAACAGAACCTATGACTGGTGGTTCAGGTTCACCAAATGGCCCTCTCACAAGCCCCAAGTTAGACACATCCATCATGGTTGGAAGATGAAAAGATGGTGTGAATTGGGGTTGTGTTTCTTCTGAAAACATCTGGGTAGAAAAGAGTGGATTTGGAACAAGGTCGCTCAACGTCAACCCAAATTGGTTATCAGAGGATGAAATGTTGCTGAAATCCCTTGCAAAGCTGGACATGGGATGCTCAGAACCCATAGAATTCATTGAGTCATGAAACTGTTCATGATATCCAGTAGTGAAATCTTGTGAGCTGCTTGTGGTGCTCAATGACTCCAAGTGGTGTTGAGAATTGAATTCATGCTCCTGTGGGAGAAATGTAGATGGCAGAGAGTTTGAGAATGATGGACCAGATGCAACAAAGTTAGCCCAAAGGCCTTCATCAGCAATAAGGAGGGATGAGCTTTGTGTCCGATTCAGAATCTGCGGACACTGAGAAACATCTTTCGGCTTAATCAGAGCCTGTTGATTACATTGGGCAGGCAACATACCATATGGTACCATCCTCGCGGCTCCAAATGCTCGGTCATTGCTTTCCACACCCAGTAACTCATGACTCGGGCCTTCCATCACAAACTCTAGTGAACTGATCTTTTGCTCTGGGATCGCTTGTGCAGTATGGATGATGGTAATGTCCCCTCCATTGTCGATGAAAGTCCCGCCATTGATTTGGAACCCCGAGGCAGAGGTGAAGAGTGGCATGGGAGGAGCAGGAAAGTCGGAGGCACGTCACTCGCCAACAAGCTGTTGTAAGGCAGTGCTCTACTGCTGCCGAGCTCCGCTCTAAAAACGGCGGCTTGGCGCACTTATTTGACGGGATCTTTTAATTTTAATTTTTCGTGGATATCATCTAAGCACGTAACCTTGGAAAGTCTGCTTCCCCAGTCAGATGCAAAAATTTGCACTGACCGCTTATTTTTTGGCGTGAGATAGCCATGCGGTGTGGTATGTTGCACCGGTTTGCATAATAGATATTAGCGGTGAGGTCACATAGCTCAACAGCTCTCAAGCGCAATTTGACTTCGGAAATTTCCTGGGTGTGTCCCAGTGTAACCCGTTAGTTGTCCTACAGCCACGTTGTGCAGTCATGCGGTATGAAGAACCCACAAGTATATTCCGTCAGTGTTCCCCCATAATTCACTGAATCTCTTGGCTACTTGCGATCCTCTATGCATTTTGTGCTTTCTGAGAAAAGTAGGATGGTGAAAATATCCATCGATGTAGGCATGGGTATCCGCACCGGTTATAGATAAAATACTGTACTATTAAAATCAATTCGTCAAGGGGTGTGACGCGTGACCCAAATTTCTAATTCGTCAATTCGTCAAGGCAGCTCGAGCTGCGTGACATCCCCCAAATTTCGTCAACCCATAAAAATATTCCAGGATTGTGGTGAATGCACAGTGACTCAATGGAATAATTTAGGAATGACCTGAGCAATTTATTTCAACATAAGTTTGAGTGATGTGGAAAATGAAATTTCTGCTGTTAAACTCAAGTTAAACATGCTCTGAACCACGATTTGAAGCCAAAACCTTGAAAATAGGCAATAAATTAAGTCGGAAGTGCCCACAGTTGAGGAAAATTGCTCCAAGCCCCCTGAGCCGAAATTTTCAGCCTACCGTGACGAATAGCAAGTATATTCGTCAAGAGCCTCCGTGACGCGTGACAAGGTTGCAAAATTCGTCACGTCAAGCACTCCCGTGACGCGTGACTGACGAATTGATTTTAATAGTACAGTAGGTCGTACAGACTTGAGCAGGAAAAATCCAAGTCATTGTTTGAACGGTAATTCGGCAGTACATTCCAACCAGGTTTTACTAGGTTTTACCGCGCAGTGTACAGCCAATTCGAGCCACGTATTAATACACGCGGGATCAGACGAGGCGCAGGATATTAGGTATTAGGTACTGTAAGGCGACTCTCATCCTGGTGATTCCGCAAATGACGTGATTACGCATGTGCGTGGTTGAGAGCTGGTGTAACAAACCACATCTCAAAAGAATTGCATGGAATCAAGTTATCTCAAGCTACACCCAGGAAGGAGAAGCGAAATTTGGAAGTGTTCTCGAGGCCGACACACGGATTTTGTTTCACAAGCTGTTTCAGGAATTTTACATAAAGTCTTCGCGCAATATCAAACAGGACACAGCCTGGAATTCCTGAAGCTTGCGTAGATCCTCGAGGTTCGAGTTTGGACGGTCCAAAGACGGTCAAATAGCCGTTGTTCCTCCCATAATAGTACAGTATCAATAATTCAAGCGGTACTTGGGATCCGATAGACTATCAGAGGGTATCTGAAGCGCCAGGTCAATAGTTTTACAGGAAATTCGAGAGATTTCGTCGTCTTAGAGGAGAACACCCAGGCAAGACTGGCTTCGACGAAACAAACAACTGCAGATTCGAAGAGCCAGAGGGAAGGACAGCAAACAGTAGTCTCTGCCCACAGAAGCCGAATCAAATACAGTAGATCTAGATGTACTTCGTGCCTCAGAAGGTTCATACAAAGGGAGGAGCTGACGCAGGAAGTCGCGAATATGGAGAGAAAGGATTCCATGTTGGTCTCCTTCTTTCCCCACTCTGCTTGAGCATTCAAATATTCGACGCTGGACTTTATAACCTTTATCCATCTTTCTCTATCCCGACGATAGTCAGCGCTGGGGTCTATCAATTTTATTTCACAAACGTGAACTAGGTAAGTATTACGCAAACTACGCACGAAAGAAGGGTACGTATCGTATTATACCTAATCTTAATCTGGCCTCAGCGGTCGTGCTCGTGGATGGGACTGGGACGGGGAGGCGGTAAGGCATAGATAATTAGGTCGGGGAAGTGAGAGTGCAGAATGAGGAGGGTGCGTATCCCGGTACGGGTGCAGTGCAAACATACCTCGCCCAAAGTATGACAGATCCAATCGAATCAAACGAGAAGAGAGAGGACGCAGTGCCTGCCCGTGGGAGAAGGACCACGTCGTTGGCGCGCTGCACTCGCTCGCGGCATCAGCTTTGAAGGAGTGTGTGCGCTCGCCCTGGCCGCGTGCGACACATACAGCCACACCTCCGCCTCGCCGTCAGTCGGATTGGTGCGCGCAAGGCGCAAACCCCGCACTCGCGAGGTGAGCAAGTATGCACACCCGGACCCGGACCCGCACACTCCATCCTCACCTCCACTGGCACACGCGCACGCACGTCCGCACCTGAAGTCCTATCTGGATCCCGGGTGAATGTGCGCATGCGTTTCGCTGCATCCGTAACCCGCGTTGCACGACGAAGGCGGGTGCGTGAGCGGTGAAAAGGGTGCCCGCATTTCTTGGTATCCTAGCTCGGCGTCCATTATGCACGCGCGCACCCGGGTGCGCATGCGGTAGCGCGGTGCCTTAAAACTGAAGCCAAAACCAGCCGCGCTCGACGACGGCGGCGAGGACGGGGCCAACGGCGTGGGCGAAGGCGAGGGTGAGGGAGAACATACGTCCAGATCCATCTCCGCACCGTCTCAACCTCTCTCTCCCTCTCGCGCGCAGAGCGGTATGTATCCACAATCATCATCGTGGCCCGTGAGGGAGGCGAGGAAGGCGCCGTTGTCACGGCTGTCCGCTAGCGAGGCGGGGACGGATGCTGGAGGCCCCGCTGGGTGCAGGCACAAGCTGCGATACAGAACACCTGAATGGAACGGCAGGAGAGCACGAGGACACACGCTGTCTGCTCGCCGCCTAAATCGCAATGCTTCCGTGGCTCGCTGAAAACTAAGACTACGCGAGCAGCCAGAACGCGAGCGCGCAGAAGCTCAGATTCAGTTCTGCGTGTGTCTGTCCGTGCGCGGAAAGAGCGCGGGGAGTTGTCCGCGCGAATAATGAGGGGAGGTCGAGGCGAAAACTCGGCGCGAGCAACGGCGTGGACGCAGAGAGAACAAGCCACTGGGTGAATTGGAATTGAGTGTAGCACAGAAAGTGGCAGAGGGTGCGGAGGACGGAGAACGCGAAGAGATTGATGAGGTGGTTAGCAAGCTTGTGGGAGCTGAAGCATGATGGGATGACGTTGCCACTTAAAGCACCGGGTAACATTCGACATTCTCGCAGACGTCATATCGGTGGCGCTGGAGCTCTAAAACAAGCCGGTTAGCACTATGGAGGGAGAGGAGAAAAGCAGCGAATGCACCGAGTGGCATCTGAATGAGAGCGACTCCGGGGTGTGCTCTTTCTCAGGCTTAGAAACGGAGACTGCGTTGCACAACGGCTTGTAGAGTCCGTGCAATTGGCGCACAGCGTAACGCAGGGATACAGACAACGATTCGGAGGATGCGTGTCGCCGCTGTGGTGAGACCTTGAGTACACCTCCAAAGTAAGAGAAAAGACAAAGAGAGACGCACATATCGCGTCGGCATTGTCCTTCCACACCCAGCAAGTCAACGAAGCAAATTGGATGGGGTGCGCAGTCTATCTAGTGAGACAATGAAACGTCCAAGATTTCCACGCTTGGAACGAAGGTCACGGAGAACGACAAAGGACGGCGAGATGCTACGTCGGGCTGATATCCCACAGTGGCGAATCGCCAATTCATTGAAGTAGGAGGGCGGCTATCTGAGAGGGGAGGCAAATATGAATGACGTAGACTGAGTCAAACCCAGCCAGTCGTGCACTGGCGATATCGAGAAAAGCGTTGAGAGAAAAAGCAACATGTGTGCAGGCACCGCCACAGCTTCGTCTTGCTTCTTCCCGCCCGCACTCTTTTTCTAAAATAGCTTCTCTCTGTTGCGGGACTCTAGAAACACAATTTGCGGATATCTCTGGCATTCCAGTTAGTTTCGACAAATCTCTGTCTATTTTTCCCGGCTAGCATTTGCGAATTGGAATATTAATCACTCAGAACGGCTCCGCACTAGCCTCCGGCGCAACTCAGCCACCGGGCTTTAAGCTGTTCCATTTGAGAATGAAAATGGTCGGGGGATGGCCTCTTTATCGTTTTATCCATACTTTGGAGTACATTTTGGGCAGGGGGGGGGGGATTTATTATACTCGCGTGGTCCAAATGTCTGAACAACGAGTTTACCGAAGACAAACAAGTAGTAATGTACGGGTGGTTATCCTTACATATAACTACAGGATGCCAACGGAGCACACACCATTCCAGGGGGTCGTACTACTCAAGTGTACTGTGGTCTGGCCGGCCGCTTGTATGGCAGGATGGGCAGATGTAACCCAGTGGGACCTGGGTTGAGTTCTCTCTCTCCAGGTATAATTCCCCGCCCTCCACCAGTCCACAGCAAACCATTGTAATAGTGTCCATTTGCAGAATGCATGCACAAGAAACCACAAATTGGTGTGTTCAACTTCCTAGGAAGGTCCACTGCCAACTTTCAACGTCTGGGATGGAATCAAGAGCCAGTCTGAGAACGATCAGGCCAGCCAAGAATATTTGAGCGAGTCAGAACCAGAAATAGGTCGAGCACAGAAGAATGTTCCGAAATATCACATTGCGCAAGATACACGTTGTAGCGCTTGTCGCTGATCCCGCATTCTGCCTTCCTCCTGCTGTCTCTGGTATAATTGGACTTTGAGCTCCATTGAACCATCTGCCCCATGCAAGTTCTCGCCATTCTTGTCACAACGAGGTGAGGAACTTGCGGCCGATTCCCCCCAAAAATAATTAATATCGACTATCAGAGCTCTGTAATATTATAATCGGGCCCCGCAACCTCCAATGTCGAGCAAATACTTTCTTAGTCCCTTATGCACTCAGTGACCCCTTGGACCTACTTACTATCCAAAATTCTACACGCTGAGTTCGGCGCAAAATCTACGGATACCGATTTCATTGCGTCTACATCGTCCTTCATCTCATTCAGACTGAACCCGCCCATCCAGCCTGATTTTGGCCACTTGGTCGAAGCTGGCCGTACGGACTCATACCATTTGAACGGCAACAATTCTCTGCAATTTAGAGGACGAGGAGGTATTTATTTCACTCTCATGAATGATAAAGCATTAATGCTCTTGCCGATTCGACGCTATTTGACTTATGCTGGCTCATGCACGTGTACATGTACCTCGACGGTGTCTGCATCCCGAGAGATTTATGCATCTGGATCCACTCAGTGGGTCCTCCAGGGAGCGCAGTTTCCTTGCCGTTCGCGAGGATCCGGACCCTGAGCAGACCAGAAACAGTGTTCACGTGGAATTTATTTTGAGTCTCTCTTTGCGATCGGTACGCTCGGTTGGAAAGAAATTAATCTTGACATCTTCAGAACGAGACCTGATAGATGGTGTCCGAAATCCAGCAAGTACGACGTCTTCTTAGAAGGGTGGATCGAACTTACCGGGTCGACTGAACTCTAGAGGTGACATCGAAGGTGGTACTCATCGCTGAGCTTACCGGCGATTGTATGAATATGTTCTTTAAGCATTTGTGCTCCCAGTAGAACTGGTTTTTGGATCAGGCCAGCAACATTCATTTAGACGACACCTCGCAACCGCGAGCTCGATGGAGTAAATATTTTTATTTTCATTTCTCCTCGGGCTAATTCATTCGCAATTAGTGATAGAAAGAGACTTACAAAAAATACTCCATATTGATTGACCTGTGATCTCGGACTGTTTCTGTGATAAACGATGTCTAGTATAGTCCAAACATGTTGAAATGAACTTATTGTTTGTAACAACAAGGTAACATACATTTGGAAAGATGTGATAGAGCCAGAATCCAAGATAATTCACTGGACGATGGGCAATCTGCTCTGATCTGGAAATCTTGTGAGAATTGAATGTAACCATGACCTTTATGTGATTTTGGCTCCATAATATCGTTTATAATCCATGCCAGCCTTCTGTTCCACAAAATCAGGCCATTTGCACAAGTACTGGGCTTGCTAGAAGGCATCCAACCCCCAAATAGCCTGAAACCCAACTGTAAAATATTTTGACAGGTTTCTCTCTATCACTAATTGCGGATGAATTAGCCCGAATTATCTAGCTTAGTTTCATCCAAATCCATGAAGAACTGACCGAAATCTGGGGAATTCTTTGAAAAACATCCCAAACAGGAAAATTTTCATTCGCGCCTTCGGTACTGAAATTAGCTGTAATTATCTTGCAGGGAGCTTTCCGAAACTCGTCATGTCGGAATCAGCTTCCTCCCAAGCTATAATCAAAATACCCGCGTGCGTTGTGATGTACCTGCATTGCTTTTTCTCCACCGGCGGTGGCTCGTTACGGAGGCGGTAATAAAGAGACTTTTTTCCTCCATGATCGCCTACACATTTTTTTGCACCCGTGGCGATGAGGTTCAAGCCGGGCAAAATGAAAGCCGCAAATAAGGTGCATTGACCTGGACCTAAGAGGCTTCGGCACTTGCAAGTTGGATTTCCTTGGATCCCCAGTACCAAATTCGATGCAAAGGTTGCAGACTTTGAGTTTGAGAACCAAATCTGAGAGCATCAAACAATCAAGATATAGCTGCCGTGTTGCGCTGCCAATACAAACCACCCTAATCACATTACCTTCGGTACTCACTTTTGGAGGCCCGCATTCCAGGTCTGGAAGCGCGAAAATGTGCCATGGCGATGTCAAAGTCAGAGTTGGAACAGTGAAATGGGGGACAAGTCAAGTGATGACGAAACTCGTATTTCAACTCCTGATGAATTGATGTCAACGAATACGAAGACGGAGATCTCGAAAAAAAGAACGTAGAAGTCCATAGGACAGAGAAAATAATCGACTGGGTTAAGGAGAATGAGTATTCAAATAACTGTGAGTCAAGCCCGCAGGATGAGATTTCTCGAAGAAACTGGCAGCAGATTTGAACGCGACAGGATGGGCTTTCCAAAAATAAAAAAATGCAGAGCAACTTCGAAACCTCGGAGAGTGCGATGCTGAAGAACATTGACCATCGAACTTTGAGAAATCATCCAGCCACTGGCAGGCTTTGGCACCAGCTGGGCTACAAGCAGATATTTGGGTCCAAAGGAAGAGCGATGGCAGCGCTACAACTACAATTTTACCTTCAACTGTATTCCCCTGCTGGATCCCATGGGCAAAGGAGGCGATGAATCTTGAATCTTGAAATGACAGGCAAACAAGTATTTGAAGCGTCGGTGTTCTTGCTTTCATTCAAGCCAAGATTTACAGTAAGCGGAGATCTGGTTTCGTATTAAATTCCTCTGGTAAGAGGTACAGACCAAAACCGAGATAGGCAGGAAGAAGCAGTGGAGAGGTTGCGTACTAACATTGTTGCGGATTATGAGGTCTCAAGACTCAGTAAGGTGACTGGAACAAGTCGAGTCAGGACGCGGGATTACCCGCGGTGGAATGGCCCCGTGCTTCAGATGGAGCGCAAGAAAGAGTAGGCCGCAGGAAGACACAAGACAGAAGAAAACGGCAAAGAGAAGGTATCAGCAGCCACTCGCTGGGTCCTGCGCGCGGGCATGAACTCGAATCATTTTTATTTCCCAAGTTGTGGCCATAGTTACTGTATTTCTGTTCTTCATATTTTGCCCTGCGGCGCGTTGCTGTTCCTCGGAGCGTTCAACTTTTTCCTCGTCGCAACTCAGTGATATACCGCTCGAGCCTTCGGTTTAACCGACCAATGCTATCACCATTCTCATGCTCGACATTCAGGTTTATTAGAACACGGCGCAATCAGTTGAGAGATATGGTGCTTCCATAAATAGCCGTCAGAACATGCACTTGTTGCTCAGGATCTAGCTTGTTCCCCAGCCATTCGTTGTGGACATCAGCACAATCCTGCAGGGATAAGCCATTTGGCAGGGATACCTGGGGATGTGACTGAAAATTGACTACATTGTCCCAATAACAAGTACTGGGTAACATTACATAATTTTCGTGTTTTTAGATCTAGATATTTGGGCCGCGCAGCAACAGATATTTCAGCATACTGGGAATTTTTGGGGAATTTTAGGGGGAGGATGCTCTGAAATCTCTCTTTTGTCTCTTCTTTCTTTCCTTTCCTCTTTACTTTTTGGGTGCATTTTTCTTTTTTTTTTGGAGCGTTTTGGATAATGAAACTTAGTCTGCAGAAGCATTCCAAGCTCATCCGCTTGTGTTGCTGGTTTGTTAACCAGTCGTTGCCGGTGAAGTTGTCCAGGAGGAAATGCCATTACGCACATTTGTTCGTCAGTGTGGGGCTCCAGCCCGAATTTAACCTATCCCAATTTTATCAACTATGGGCTGTATACCCACTAAAACCCCCTCATTTATCCAGTTGTCCGGCTGTGAGGCTTCATCTAGAAGTAGGCCACTCCACGTGTTCAGTACGCATTGTTTTTGGAGTGCAAGTGTTCCGAATTTAATCTTATCGCACAATAGACGGTCACGCTGCAAGGCCCCATTGATTGCCTTCAACCATCGATTGTGGATTTCTGTGTCTGTGATTATGATATTTGGATGTGTGATTACTCTGCTAACACGGAGATTCCATATTACAGCTAATGTCGGAACCGAAGGCGCGAACGAAAATTTCCCGATTTGGACACTTTTTGAATTCCGCGACCGATTCCCTCATATCTCGCTCAGTTTTGGTCGGATTACATTGGAACCTACACCAATCTTTCAGAATAATTCCTCCGCAATTAGTGATAGAGACAGAATTGCGAAAATATATTTTGTTGGGTGATTTTATGGAGCCAACCTTTTTCAACTGCACGAGGCTCTATCTTGGCCAGATCCTGTCCAAACAAGCTGATTTTTTGGGAGGGGAGATTCACGTGCATTGTTACAAATGTCATAGGGCCAAAAGTAATTATATATTCACAGTTACAGTGCAATTGTCTCGAGAGCGACCTTTCAGTAGATAAGATAGAATTCATCACACCTCTTTCAGTTTCCAACCAAAAATATTGTGGAAATCGTTGAAGGCGACATCTTCAACAACCCTTCTCAACCTCCAACTCATTTCGGCAGAAAACACCTGTTGAAGAAGCTGACCAGACCACCACAGCGTACCAATCACTGCTGGGACTTTTGACTCTGTCTGAGTCGTACTGGACAGTATCTCCAGTCTTCTCAGGATGATACCATCAGCTGCAACAGAATATGACATTCCCGACCCACCTTTTCGTTTGGCTGTCGGTTTGGCCGAGTAATTCACTTCCACAGGTCAACATCAGACCTGACATTGGTGGAGTCCCTGGCTTTCTTCTTTGGCCGTGGGTTCCTTCTAGGGATCCTGGTATGTGTATCTGTGGTAGTTTTTAATTTCGTCTTTGATTGTGGCCAGCTTCTTATTGGCCTCGTTGGGAGCTGGTACATCTGACATGTCTCAAACTCGAACTCGAACTCAGGTATTTCAGATTTTCCCCCATTTCGCTCCGAGTTTGCAGTGCATTCCTGGAAGTAAAATTGTACTTAGCATCCAATTCTTGTACCATGGGAGTGGGGAAATCGAGGTGGCAATAAGAGCCGGCGATCCCGGATGAGTGGACTAAGTCGCCAAGAGTCGATTCCGAGTTGACTCATTCAAGAATTGAAGGGATTCCTAAAGGTTTGACAGCCTGGGCCCTCTTTGCCACATCAAGTCAAAACATCCTAGGTCATTAGGTTGATTAATGCATACTGGTGGTCGGTGGGACAGAGACAACAACCCAAAGGCCAGGTAGCTGTCATTGGTGACGAATGGAGACACAGCATTTTCTAATTAGTTTTTCAGTACACGTTCTTGGTCCGACTGAGTTGAGGATTTGGAGTATGGTCTCTAGCGCTGTGTTCATCGGTTTCTCTGATATCTTTTGGTCAGAAACGAAGATGGCACCATCAAATCACTCTTATCTACTGAAAAGTCGCTCTCAGCATAATTGCACTGTAACTGTGAATATATAATTACTTTTGGCCCTATGACATTTGTGAAAATGCACGTGAATCTCCCCTACCAAAAAATCAGCTTGTTTGGACAAGATCTGGCCAAGATAGAGCCTCGTGAAGTTGAACAAGGCTGGCTCCGTAAAATCACCCAACAAAATATATTTTCGCAATTCTGTCTCTATCACTAATTGCGGAGGAATTATTCTGAAAGATTGGTATAGGTTCCAATGTAATCCGGCCAAAACTGAGCGAGATATGAGGGAATCGGTCGCGGAATTCAAAAAGTGTCCAAATCGGGAAATTTTCGTTCGCGCCTTCGGTTCCGACATTAGCTGTAAATTCCATGCGACCGATACAATGATCGCAAACAGTCTCCCCTTCTCTGATATCAGGGCACCATTGATTGTTCTGAATCGCAATAGGTTACAGCCCAGGACCAAACCCCAGTTCAATTTAGGCCATTGGGCATATTTTTTCGCCCACAGCTGCCGTGTGAGTGACCATATCAATGACTGGCCTGCTGCATTGCATTCCAATGCGATGTGCTCAAGGCTTTCAGGTACGCCACAGGGCCATGTATTTCAAGTGTGTCGAGGTGAGACCAAAAGTCGCCCACATGGAAGGTGTTATGGATACACTTCCAAAAAAACTCACGGATAGTACGTTGTAAGGTCACCGAGCGAGTCGATCTCCAGATGGCTTCGTCGGATGGTGAATACTGAGAGATTTCTTCAACTGAACACCGAATACGATCAAGGTTTGTAAGTCTAAATTTTTCGTAGTTCTTTTGGGCACCAACAAACACCGTTACCACGCCCAACGGAAACAGGACTCGAGAAGTCGACATTCCAACAATCAATCTGCCATCAATGTGTGACCCGCCACAAACTGTCGGTGATCCGAGTGCGTGCTGGTCGGGTGGATTGCAGCTTTAAGCTATACTATGCAAATGAAGATAGAACAAATTTGTGGTGGGTTATTACAAGTGTGGGCCGCCATCAAATCGATACGGCAGAATGCTCCGCTGATGTGCAATTTCACCAGCTGTTTGTTCACTTTGAACAGTGAATCCAACACCCGTGTGCCTTTCAGCCAGTTTCCGCCAACTGTTGGTTTAAGACACTCCTGTACCAAATCAACCTCAAGGACGATATGCAATCACAATACTTGCCTGATTAGGTACCTCTCCCTCCACCGTGAGGTCGCCCACCGTACGACGATCATCCGCAGTGGAAACCTTTCCCTCCCCTGCCGCCGCCGCCTGCATGATCTACTTCGACTACCTCTCGTCAAGCACGACGGCGCGTTCCCGGAACCGAAATTCCGCATCGTGCGGGATCTTCTGCTCGTCCAACTGACTGACATGGCGCATGATCTTGCTGATCTTGGAGAATTGGCAGTGTAGCAGTAAACAAACGATGGAGCACGGGGAGGGGTGAGAGCCCGACCAAGAGGTACTCTTTCTTCATATTCTGGTGGGTCTCAACGGTGGTGAAGAGCGCGAGCATGTCCTGCAAAAATGGGTCGGCAGACGATATTTCACGGTCCTCACAGACTCTGCCGGTGATGCGACCCAATCTTTTTTCACAATATCGGGCTGAAAGTATATGGCCTGAAACCGGGTTTGTGCTTCGGCGCGGCAGCGCAATTGTACCTGCGGTCACCACTATCCACAAACGTGTGCAGACGTGGCCATGATATCAGGCACTCCTGCACGATCAATCTTTCTTTAAACTTTTCTTCGCACGCCAACTTCTCGACGTCTCTGTGGAAGGAACTGCCTCAAGATGCCGTCTAGTGCCGCCAGGAAGAATCACACTTCCTTCCGCTGTACAGTACAGCCTCATTTGAAGGATATGTAAAGCTAGTTGTCGCCGAGAAACACACCATCCTTTCCCAATGACTTCTCCTGAAAGACCCATGCGTGCTTTAATCGGGAAGCCTTTCAGATTTTGGCGAAACAGCGCACGAGCCAGGGCATACACACTCCGAGTGCTTCTGTGCTGGAACATAATCATCTGTGCTGTCGCGCCAGTACTGGGGCCTTATCTCCTGGACCTGGGGTTCGGTTTAATGACGGTCGCCCACCATATCTACCTGTCAGTGAATAGACGTGGATTTCCCGATCGCTTGACCTGGGTTAACTCGGTTGCAGGCCTTTCGCAAGTCCGGATTTCTTCACCTTTGACCTTGTCCTCCTGGCAGTCGAAACTATCTGGTGTAGGAATCTGTCCATCTCCCGTTTCTCGGTGACTGACCTGCGGTTCACGTCCAGCATTTTTTTCGATGTTCATGAGTGGGATGCTTGCGATATTCCCTGCGATGAACTTTATCATGCTTAGTGCCTTCATCTTCGTTCGCGTTACCGGCAGTGCATGGTGGGGGAAAAACCTTGATTTCTTTGGCGGCTGCAACCTGGTTCAGCCGCAGTATACTGCGATGGAGACGGTATTTGGGCGACCAGCATCGCGCGCTCTTGTCAAGATGACTTCTGGTAACAGGTGGGCGAGCACGCTGAGCAAGCCATTCAGATCTTGGCGTGCTAGCGCACCAGCAAGGGCATACACACTCCGAGCGCTCCTATGTTGGAACATAATCATCTCTGCTGTCGCACCACTGGGGCTTACAAGTCTTCCTTTTTTGGATCTGGTGTTGGGGTTGATGACGGTCGTTCACCACATTTACGTGTAAGTTCGTGGACGCCGATTTCCCGATCCCTTGACCTTGACCTTGACCTTGACTCGGTTAATTCGCTTGCAGGCCTTTTGCAAGTCCGAGATTCTTTACCTTCGACCTTGTCCTCTTAACACTCGAAACTATATGGTGTAGGATTTCGGCCAACTGCCCTCTATCGGTGACTGACCTTTGATTGGTCTCCAGCGTTTGTTTCGATGTTCTCCACAATATTGCCACTATTTCTGGTGAACTTTATCATGCTCAGTGCCTTCATTTATTCTCGCTGCGCTGGCAGTACAGTGCGGGAGAAAACGGTTGATTTCTTTGCTGGCTGTACCTCGGTGCAGCCGGGATATGCACCGCTGGAACTGCTGTTTGGGCGACCGGCATCGCGGCCTCTTGTCAGGTAAAGGACTGACAACAAGTTTGATTTCGCTTTTCTGACCATGACTAAACGGAAGGGGCGAATCCAAGGCCATAGTCAGCATAAGAGCCATAGTCTTGTTCATCCTTTGTGCCGCAATTCCTGGGTGGGGGATATATGTTGTGGTGGTGGTACCTATCACGGCTCAAGCATTCACCCGCAACCTCAAAACCTCTCACTCCTGGTATCATGACGACCTACGAGACGTCAAAGCTTATTCAACTGACAGCATTGTACTTGTATTGGTACGACACTTTGTTGGTGATTCGCGCATACTGAGATAGTTCGTCGATAAAAAGTATCCCCCAGAAGGGCTCTTCAATATCACCATCTCCTGGACAGAGGAAAATGCAATGCAGGAATGTGAGATCGTTGCTGGCATGCCAATAGCTATTTGTGAGCGCCAATTTGATAAAAAATTACAACCGCGACCGAAACTCTGAACTCGAGGTTGTTTTCCATGGCTCTTGGTCGCCTCCGAAGGGCTAGTGATACGCACCAATTTCACTGACGCGTGGGGAACTCTCTATGTGAAGGCAGGGGAGGGCACTCCGGCCGACGTCGACAGATTCGCAGAGCCCATCCCGCTAACTGCGGGGTCTCACCTTTCTGCAATCCTCAGCATAACAGAAAGACGTATATTTTCGATGACTGCAATGGACCTCCTCGGTCTCGTCACTGTGAGTTTCCTCCTACTGTTGCTCAGCCAATCCATTACATATCTTAGCCGATGAGAAGTATCATTCTGCGGCCAGTACTGCTCCTGCAGGAAGACAAAACGCCGCCGAACTTTGGGTCTGACACGGTGTCGCTGCGGCTGAGACCCCGAAAAGATTTCTATTCCTCCACAAACGTTGTGCAGGATTACACGGATGCGTCCATTCTCAACGGTATCGCAACTTTCGGTGGGTTCTGGACATTTATGGACAGCGCATTTGCGATCCTGTTCGGCGCGAACATCCTGTATTTCCTCTACGGTGGGCGCCTCTGTACTGAGTCGGACGCTATAATGAACGGTATTTATTTCCAGGCAGCCGTTCACTTTCTCCCCTTGGCTTCATCCATTTTTTCCAGCGCCGCACACTAATGCGACGGTGGAACGAAGATTTTCCAGCCTTCCGGACCGAAGGTGGACAGCCGGGGACCGAGAATGCCGGTATAGTTGCGTTTATGCGAGAACGGTTTGCGGACATTGAAAGCGAAGGCCCAAAAATTGGGGATGTGGAACCTCAGGATCTTTCCGAAGATGTGTCTCATCCACAGGAGATGCAAGAAAAGGACAACAGCGTGACCTGCGATGGTCTAGGGGTTGAAACCGATGGCAATGTGCAGCAATGTGAGCCTGGGGGGGAAGAAGGTGGATTGGAATCGGGGTTTGGATATCTGGCCGGAGTAGCGTAGCTACTCTTCACATTAGTTATCTAGATGAAGGTCGAACGGAGCGTCGGGATATATTTGAAGAACGACTTACTTACCTACCCAGTTTGGTCCGAGTCTTCGCTCCTGGCTATCAATCATTTGCCATTGCTGTCGAGTACTTGACTCTATGTGTTCGGCCCTTTGAAAGAAAACTCGCAGCCCTCGCTAAAATAAACTGAAATATGCGCATGTGTTCCCAGTCCATACGGACAACATCGAGAAGGATGGATGCTTTCGCAACGATCGCTGGCCTTGCGGCATTTACTGTTCCACCTTCCCAGGAGCGCGGCCCAGAGTTCACAACTGGAGCAAGGCGAATCACTGTGCGAAGACAATGGCATCGGCGGATGGAGGACTGCGCGGAGGTTCGAGTCCTGAGTTCGCTACTCTGTTCCACTGGAACATGCCTCATTGTCGCTGTGAGGCGCAGGGACGAATATTGAGTCCCCGACGAGCTCCAGTCGAAAGATCAGTGAAAAATGAGGTCTGGATCGGGAAACGTTCAATTGTTCAAAAGCCTAGGTATGTAGCGGCAACAGGCAAACGCGAAGAGCGACTACGTTCGATCTTCCGCATGATCCTTGCGATCCTGGATCATCCGTGACACATGTCGACGTGGTCCTCCAAGCCGTGTATCTATTTGGTTGGACTGCAGAGCGGGCGAGGCAATGCAACGTCTTGTGATAGCGGAGTGATGGAGTGATAGCCGGGCTCTCTCCCGACCACGACAACGCTCCGCCACGTAGCCCACAATACAGCCCCAAGAGCTGCGAATCCACTTTCCGGCGACAACCAAAAGCGTCTCTGGCATCATGTAGATAAAACACCTCAGTGGATCCATTGATTCAACACCGCCGAATGGGCAGGGCCACAATGAAGCTCACGAGGACCTTTCACTTGGCTTCGAAAGGGAGTCTTTAAGCCGACACGTCAGAATGTCAGAGATAAAGCAAGAAAATAGGAGATAAGTAGACGGAGAAGACAGAAAAAAGCGAAACAGCCTGCCCGCCATCCCCGCCATCGGTGGCTGTGTCCCTTACTCTCCCGCTCACGGCGCCTATTCAAAGCTGATTATTTCTTCATCTACTCACGCCCAATTCGTGCCCGGTAAGTAACTAAGTGTAACAATTTTACTTATTGAATGCTCCATCGCAAAAAAAAGAGAAGCGGCAATATAATGTAAAGAAAAGGCTAAGGTGTAATCAATTGAAATGGTATTGCAAATTATCTGTCTTCTACGTGGGATGTATCGAGTACAAAGGAAGAGGGGGCGTGCGTGCGTCCACGAGTGCGCGAGGCTTGCAGAAAACATGATGTGCACCGAGTCGAGAGGAAAAGGAAAAGGAAACGGAGACTCGATATAGAGAGAAAGCACCACTGACCTCACATACGGGGTAAGCCGCATCCCCGCGCATTCTCCATCTGCATCTCCAACAGCGCGCGCGAGTGCGCATCTACACCCAAAGCCGTATGTCGTATCCACCCATATGCGGATGCGGATGCAGGGGCACTCTGCGTCCATATCCTCCGCAATTCAGATCGTGCGCTGCCGACGGCGCATGCGGGACCCTCCGCGGAAGCCGACTGCGCAGTGGGCGCGATTTCGCACCACCCCGCCTCAAGACCGACATCGACCTCGCGTACATTCGCGTACTGCAGCGGCTCGAAGCCACTGTCGGTCGCGCTCGATCGAGGGGCCTGCTGCGGTCGAGGAAGGTGAGACCGATGGGGACGGTGAGCGCAAAGGAGGCGGAGAGGGAGGATATATTCACACATGCACGCACACCTACTTTCCGCAGTAGAATACGCATGGAGGGGAGGCGCGCGCTAGTGTTTGGTATCGTTATATCTCTGCTCGGAAGAAGAGGACGACGGTGAGCCCCATGCCCCGTTCCCCACGTCCCATGGGTACCGCAGCGCGACCGAAACTGGCGCGCACCCGTCCACCGCGCTTAGCCGAAGCCGGTCGTGCTTGAGGATGGCAGCGGCGGCGGCGAGCGCGATTGTGAGGATGACAAAGGCCAGGGTAAGGGCAATGACGGGTGAACACAGGAGGAGGAGGATGTACGCACCTTTCCACCTCTTTCTCCGTCGACATCTCGATTGCCATGTCCCGCTCAATCTCCATCCCCTCCATCGAGATCACCGTGTCCGACCCGCACGGCTCTTCCATCGGATCCCCGGCCCTTCACGTCGACATCGATGGGCACAAGATGCGCGTGCGAGTGCGTATCGTCGCTGGCGTCGTAGAGGGTGGTGTCACGCCCGCCCTACGAGGGAGAAGGAGGGATCGAGGCGGGGGCGAGACAGGTACGATGCGAGTGCGGGTGCGGGCCTGCACTGCGTCTATCCACAGCACACGCACGCCGGGTCCGGGGAACGAAAAGGCAGGAGAGGGGGGACATCCGTGCGCACCCCGCGCACATCCACCTTCCAAAAAGTGGCTCCTGAAACACTTCTGCGCCTCCTCTGTGGACCCAACAAGCGCGTAGAGCACCCTGGTCCATGGACTCATCGCAGCGTGTGCCCAGCAGCAGGCCGGGAGAGCGCGGGGACCTGCGGTGATGATGGAAGTCCGCCCAGGAGACCCACGATCATGGTGCAATTGGGGAGCGCGAGAGCCTGAGGCGGGGCCACGGGTACGTGATTGCGGGCAGCGGGCGCGAGAAAGAGGCCGGGCGCAGCGGTAGAGGAAGGCGCGGAGGGTGAGGACGACGTAGAATTACATTGAGCTGGTACGTAGGCCGAGGATGTCGTGGGACGACAAATTCATTCGAGGACTCGTAAGTACGTGGAATAAGAACGAAATGAAAGGAAAAGAAGGCGCACAGAGTAGCATTTGAATGAACGGAGCACCAAGGCGGATGGCGAGATCGAGTCAAGGATTGCGCGCGCCATTTCTCGGCTATGGAGACAAACACCCTGTACGACGTGATCCTACAGCCGGCAGCTGATACACAAGGACGCGGCGGGGATTGCGACGGCGATGAGTTTCGTATTTGCGATGGTCTAACGGCAGAGACGTTCCAGAGTCGCGTCGGCGATGACGAGTGTGAAGAAAGGTGAGCGATCAGCGGCTGTGCATACACCGCCACAGCGTCGTCATCCTACTTACGTCCTCCATCTCTCTGCAGTTCTCTTGCAGCGTTCAAATAAAACCCGACTCTTGGATTCTACCTTCTTGGTTTACGAAAATATGGTCTGTATTTTTGATGCAGGCTGACACCACTCGCGGTTCGAAATGAACCAAGCTCTCCCGAGTCCCCGAATCCTCGAAACAGGTCAGTGGAAGCCGTGAACCACATTGCTGTTTTCTACCGTTGGGGTCAGGGACTCAGGCTTGTTCCCCTCCAGTGACTGCTAATTGTGATTTACATTGCTTTTTTGCTGGTGTTCTCCTGGATGATCTTGCTCTCCGCGCTGCCATAGTCATCTGTGATCTGAGGGTTCACAATAATGTTTCTTTCATCCTGGGCTCCTCGGTTCTACCATCCGCACCCCAGTCTCTATTATGATTCGATATTTTGCACCTTTCCCGTAATTCCCGTCCCTGATGAACGCTCAAACTGACCTGAATGTTGATACATCCAGTTTGTGTTAACCAGTATAGCTTTGAAATCGCAGCCCTCTCACCACCCCACAGAACCCGAACATTTATCAGCCCCATCTTCGAACTGTGGTGGGTATTTTTATCTCCGGCCTGTGCGCGTTGCTGGATCTCATTTAGAGTGCACCGACTGATCCAATTATAATTTCACGCCATCCTTTATAATCACCTCATTCACATTAAACCAGCCACGGCAGAAGCCTGAACTGAATCTCTGCTTAGAGTTCATGGCCTACATAACTGAGCAGTTCAATGCACTCTGTTACAGTGACACTTGGCCGTGCAGGCTGTGCGTTGAATCATACATTATTTTCCCTTTTGCAACACCCTTCAATCTCCTGATTCCACGCAGTTGGAGACACGGATAGTGTTAGTCAAAGCCTGAATCTACGGCATCATATCCATGCTTCTCTTGCCGAGACAGTTGAGCTGGGTTTCCCTACCGTTTGCAGAAATATAAATACCAATTCTGTCAACAGAAATTAAATACACCCCACACCAAATTGATTACAGGTGTGCCTTTGGTATGTTCGATCGGTAATTTAGTTATGGACAGTGAAAAATTCGCTCTCGAGAGGTTTTAATGTTTTAATACTGGGTCCACCGAACCAGGTGACATGCAGCACTCCCTGAACTGGATGCGAACCGAATTCAAGAGTCCCTTTCACCGACAGCGTGATCTCTTGTAACCCACGCTCGCAGCTTGACAGATCCTATCGAGTCTTCGCACTGGAATATTAATGTCATTCCCATCATGCACCCCTTTCCTAGCTCGCGAATAATTTTCTCCGCTTGCCTGGCTCATCCTCCGCAGGGCATCGATCTCGACCTCGAGTCCGTGGAACAGAGTCCCCATGGACCTAACACTGCTTCAGTCTGATGTAGCATCTCGAGACGAAGTCTTGACGTATGTCGGATGCACTTGCGCGGATGTATCTTCGAAAGCCACGGCCACTCTGAACACGACTCTGTAGATCTTGTGTGGCGTATCTTTCTCGAATTTCTGGGCACATACCTTGGAACCTATCTTGAACCCTGTACTCCCAAGAGTCAAGACATTGACACAAGTGGAATGTATTTTCTCACTGTTCAAACCACATAGGGTGCACTGCCCTAATATCGTACTTCCGCACAATTTTAGTGAAGATTTCTCGAATGTCCACCCATATTCTAGTGGCATGGCGTTTCGAAATTCTCTATCGTGTCTGGTAAATCTTGATCTGACTCTGGGTCCAGGCTTTGTTGGCTTCATCTTTCTCCATGTAAATATTGTGGTTAATCATACTTTGGCAACAATTCTACATCCCGTTTTGCCAGGATTTTGTACTTCTGATGATCCATATTGATATTGCTATCCATGGCCAGACAGGTCTGACCTTTGCTCTGGAAATTGAGAGCAGCCATGGTCTTGAATGATTTTAAATACCAGCAAACACTCATGTCCAAAATTAATTGAAAGAAAAGTATACTTGGACCTCTTGTATCTTTACCAGGTCATGTCACAGTACTGAGTGGAGCTATTCGAATTGATGTTACAGCTGCTGTTTAAAATTTTCTGATTCATTATAAATATTTACTCCAAAAGGTAAGCATATACAAACCACTATGCGAGTCACTAGACGTGCCATGATCTGAACCTTCTGATCATTCATTGGCAGAAGCTTTCAATGCTTTCCCGAGGGTCTCAAGCTCCTCAGCCTCAGACAGTTTGTTGAGACAGCGGTATGTTGATGCTAGATTTCGCATAGTCTGCAAGGTGTGTGGATGATTGGCACCCAGAAACATCTTCCTCTTCTCTAGCACAACAATTTGAAGTGCTTCTGCCTTTTGGAAATCACCTACACAGTGGTAGGTCCATCCCAGATTCCCCATAGTGCTAAGAGTGTCTGGATGGTCATCACCGAGAACCTGTTTTTGCTTCTCCAGTACTATAACTTCAAGTTCCTCTGCCTGCTGAAACTTGCCTAGACAATTGTATGTTGATGCCAGGCTACCCATGGTCCACAGAGTGTCTGGATGGTCATTGCCAAGAATGTGTTTTCGCTTCTCTAACACAACAACTTTCAGCTCTTCTGCTTTGTGAAAGTTGCCTAGATTATGATATGTTGATGCCAGATTCCCCATAGATCGAAGAGTCCCTGGATGGTCATCACCAAGAACCTGTTTTCGCTTCTCCAGCACTACAACTTCAAGCTCCTCCGCCTGCTGGAATTCACCTAGACGGTTGTATGTTGCAGCCAGATTCCCCATAGCCTGAAGAGTATCTGGATGGCCATCACCAAAAGCCTGTTTTCGCTTCTCTAACACAACAACTTGCAGCTCTTCTGCCTTGTGGAACTTGCCTAGATGCTGGTATGTTGATGCCAGATTCCCCATAGCTCGAAGAGTGTCTGGATGGGCATCACCAAGGGCCTGTTTTCGCTTCTCCAACACAACAACTCCCAGCTCTTCTGCCTTATGGAACTTGCCTAGGTTCTGATATGTTGATGCCAGATTCCCCATAGCAAGAAGAGTGTCTGGATGGTCATCACCAAGTACCTGTTTGCACTTCTCCAACACAATGACTTCAAGCTCTTCTGCATTGTGGAACTTTCCTAGCTTCGTATATGTTGTTCCCAGATTACCCATAGCTCCAAGAGTGTCTGGATGGTCATCACCAAGAACCTGTTTTTGCTTCTCTAACACAACAACTTGCAGCTCCTCTGCCTGCTGGAATTTGCCTAGGTGCACATATGTTGATGCCAGATTCCCTGTAGCTCGAAGAGTGTCTGGATGGTCATCGCCGAGAACCAGTTTTTGCTTCTCTAACACAACAACTTGCAGCTCCTCTGCCTGCTGGAATTTGCCTAGGTGCACATATGTTGATGCCAGATTCCCTGTAGCTCGAAGAGTGTCTGGATGGTCATCACCGAGAACCAGTTCTTGCTTCTCTAACACAACAACTTGCAGCTCCTCTGCTTGCTTGTACTGGCCCAACCCCTCATATGTTAATGCCAGATATTCCATAACCCAAAGTGTATGTGGATGGTCATCACTGAGCACCTGTTTTTGCTTTGATAGCTGGGCAAGATAAAGTCTCTTGGCTTCCTCATAATATGCTGCATTATAATATATGATTCCAAATTGTGAACCAAAATCCACCATCACATCCTGTTTGACATGCCTCAAGAAGTTAATGTGGGAAATTAAGCTCAGACTAGCAAGTTGTTTAAGGTCATTGGGGATTTCATGGATGGACATGCCCATGATAGCCATCATGATGGTATGCCATGACTGTTGGTCTATGATTGTTGTTCGACTCCAGCTATGCACTAGTGGATGAATTGAGAAAGATTTTCTCTTGGGATTAAAGGTCATGAGAGAATAGGCCTTGATTTCATTTGTCACTTCCAGGAAGTGAAGAGTGTCCCATTCTCCTGCAGGCTCTGTGAAGTGTGCAAGGAACTCCAGTGGTTTTTGCAGCGCTTCTCTGGATGGACCAGAAGATGGAAATGTGTATGTTGCTGCCCTGCTGAAAATCTCCTCTGAAATTCCATCTTGATGAAGGAATGAACAAAGCTGCAAGAACATCACAGCCAGTGGGCTGAGCTGGTCAAAACTCATTTGCCATGTTGTGTATACTGTCCAGGCATAGTTATCATGGCTCTGAGCTGGTTTTTTGCTCAGCAGGTGGGCCTGATTTTTCCTATAAATGTCCAAATAGCTGTCCAGCGTTCCAGATTGTAAGATGAATGCTCCAGCCTGCACAATGGCCAGAGGAAGGTAGCACAATTCCTTTGAAAGGTCAGATCTACTGAATGAGCAACTGAACTGCAACCCACTTTCACAATCTCAGCCACAATGTTTTCACCAGCTGATGAAATATCTTGGCCAGCACTTTTGAGTAACAATTCCACAGCATCGCTCTCCTCCATATCAGACACAGCAAAGTGTGCTCCAGCATAACTACGGAGGGTGGGATTGCGGGTTGTTATGATAATATTCCCGTGATTGCACTGGGGTATAAATCTGTTCAGGTCAATCTTGGGATCATCAGCATTGTCATAGAACAGCAGCCAGTCTTCTTGGTTGTTTGCGAGCCACTTCAATGCATCCTGTGAGGTGTTGCCAATATTTTTCACTGAAGCAATGTTTTTTAGGCCGGTTTCAATTGTTTCTGTTGTGCTAGCATCAAGAAAGAAGTTGTCTGTGAAGCTAAACATATGATTGATATG
Source organism: Mycena leptocephala (assembly GCA_029378395.1). NCBI lineage: Eukaryota > Fungi > Basidiomycota > Agaricomycetes > Agaricales > Mycenaceae > Mycena > Mycena leptocephala. The sequence continues at coordinate 2,047 of JARJLF010000357.1, read as the reverse complement.
GGATTCATTTGTAAAATTTCAACTTACAGTGTTGAGTCATTGATAAACTTCAGCCCAATCTGTGTCTTCCCAGCACCACCCAGTCCATGCAGAACATAAATATGTTGCTTGCCAATGTCCTGGTTGAAGAATTCACGCATCTTGTCAAGGATTGCCTGTCTGCCATGGAAAATTCTCGATGGTAGTGGGCAATTGTTAATCTGTTGAGCAGTTCGATCTGCAGAGACACCTGCAAAGGCCCAGGTAAAAACAGAGTCACACTATTGAAATGAGAATCTTACTGGGTGGCATCACAGTTGTATGAATATAATTTAAATTTCCACCAATGAATGTCCCACCATTAATTACCCTCTGCTCCTGGGATTGGTCATCCCAAGGTCGGAGATTGGTCCCAGCAACAGAACCGATGACCGGTGGTGCAGTTTCACCAAATGGCCCTCTCACAAGCCCCAAGTTTGACACATCTACCATGGTTGGAAGATGAAAAGATGGTGTGAATTGGGGTTGTGTTTCTTCTGAAAATATATGCGTGGAAAAGAGTGGATTTGGAACAAGCCCGGTCGACGCCAACCCAAATTGGTTATCAGAAGATGAAATCTGGCTGAAATCCCCCGCAAAGCTGGACATGGGATGCTCAGAACCCATAGAATTCATCGAGTCATGAAACTGGTCGTGATATCCAGCAGTGAAATCTTGTGAACTGCTTGTGGTGCTCAATGACCCCAAGAGGTGTTGAGAATTGAATTCGTGCTCCTGTGGGAGAAATGTAAATGGCGTAGAGTTTGAAAATGATGGACCAGATGCAACAACAGTAGCTTCGTCGGCAAGGAGGGATGAGCTTTGTGTCCGATTCAGAATCTGCGGACGCTGAGAAACATCTTTTTGGTTTCATTAGATCCTGTTGATTACATTGGGCAGCCAACATACCATATGGTAGCATCCTTGCAGCTCCGACTCCTCGGTCATTCCTTTCCACCCCAGATAACTCGCGACTCGGGCCTTCCATCACAAACTCCAGTGAACCGATATTTTGCGCAGGCATGAGCTGCGGAGGATGGATAATAGTCATGTCCCCTGCATCGATGAAAGTCCCGCCAGTGATTTGGAACCCAGAGGCGGAGGTGAACAGTGGCATGGAGGAAGCAGAAGAGAGTGGGCGACACGTCACTCGCCAAGAAGCTGTTGTAAGGCAGTGCTCTACTGCTGCCGAGCTCCGCTCTAACTACGGCGCTTATTTTACATCGCGCGCTTATTTGACCGGATCTTTTAATTATGATTGTTCGTATGTCATCTAGGCACGCAACCCTGAAAAGTCTGCTTCCTCGATCCGAAGCAAAAAAATTCACGCTGCTCATTTTTGCTCGCCTAAGATAGCTGTGCAGTGAGGCATATTGCACCGGTTTGCATGATGGATAGATATCAGTGGCGAGGTTACGTAGTTCAACAGCTGTCAAGCGCAATTCCGTTTTCTGGAAATCTTTCTGTCTGTGCTGCGGTGCCACACTATAGTTGTCCTACAGCTACGCAGTGTGCTCCTGCTGTATGAAGACAGCAAATATATTCCCTCAGTTTTCCGCCGCAATTTGGCTGAATCTCTAACCATCTGATATCAGCGTCTGTTGGTGTTTCTGAGGGAGTAGTATGGGCAATAATTAAATATGAGTCCATCGTAATGATTATTTCGTCCGGAATGTCTTCTGTTTAAGGGCATACTACGAAGGTCGGGGATGAAAATATCCATGTGTGTAGGCGTGGGTGATCGCACCAGTAGGCGGTACAGACTTGAGCAAAAAAAAAAACATGCAACACTCGTCGCGGTAATTCAGCGGCAATTCCACCAGGTTTTACCACCGCAAATTCGAGCCACATATTAATTCACGCGGAATCAGAGGAGGCGCAGAATATTAGGTATGGTAAGGCAAGGATTCTTAAAAATGCCGCGATTACGCATGGATGTTTGAAGCTGGAACAACAAACCAGAGCTCAGGAGGATCACAAAATCAAGTTATCCCAACCTACAGACACCCAGGAAGAAGGGAAATTTGCG